>JAHIAM010004067.1:0-24734 GCA_021605205.1 Aegilops longissima | reverse complement strand
AATCGCCAAAACTGTGAGTGTTGATGACCGACACGTAAACGCACTCCGGGTTCGACAACCATGGATATCACCCGACCCCAAAACGGTGAGTGATAGTCCACGAAACGGGCCGAATCGCCAAAATGTGAGTGTTGATGACCGACACGTAAGCGCACCCCGGGATTCGACAACCATGGATATCGCCGACCCCAAACGGTGAGTTATAGTCCACGAAACGGGCCGAATCGCCAAAATGTGAGTGTTGATGACCGACACGTAAACGCACTCGGGGTTCGTTAATCGTGGAAATCACCCGACCCCAAAACAGTGAGTAATAGTCCACGAACGGTCCAGAATCGCCAAAACTGTGAGTGTTGATGACCGACATGTAAGCGCACCCCGGATTCGACAACCATGGATATCGCCGACCCCAAAATGGTGAGTGATAGTTCACGAAACGGGCAGAATCGGCCAAAACTGTGGGCGTTGATGACCGACACGTAAACGCGCCCCGGGGTTGGTAAATCGTGCAAATCATTCCGGGACACCAAAACAGTGGGTAATAGTCCACGAAACGAGCCATAATCGGCAAAAACTGTGAGTGTTGATGACCGACACGTAAACGCACCTTGGGTTTCGACAACCATGGATATCATTCTGGGACCTCAAAACCATGAGTGATAGTCCACGAAACGGGCCAGAAACGGCCAAAAATGTGAGTGTTGATGACCGACACGTAAACGCACTCCGGGGTTCGTTAATCGTGGAAATCACTCCGGGACCCCAAAACAGTGAGTAAGTCCACGAAACGGGCCAGAATCGGCCAAAACTGTGAGTGTTGATGACCGGCACGTAAACGCACACAGGAGTTCATAAATCGTGGAAATCAATTCGGGACCCCAAAAAAGTGAGTAATAGTCCATGAAACGAGCCAGAATCGCCAAAAACTGTGAGTGTTGATGACCGACACGTAAGCGCACCTTGGGGTTCGACAACCATGGATATCGCTTCTGGACCCCAAAACGGTGAGTGATAGTCCACGATACGAGCCAGAATCGGTCAAAACTGTGAGTGTTGATGATCGACACGTAAACGCACCCCGGGTTCGTTAATCGTGGAAATCACCCCGAACCCAAAACAGTGAGTAATAGTCCACGAAACGGGCCAAAATCGCCAAAACTGTGAGTGTTGATGACCGACACGTAAACGCACCCCGGGGTTCGTAAATTATGGAAATCACTCCGGGACCCCAAAACAGTGAGTAATAGTCCACGAAACGGGCCAGAATCGCCAAAACTGTGAGTGTTGATGACCGACACGTAAGCGCACCCCGGGATTCGACAACCATGGATATCGCCTCGGGACCCCAAACGGTGAGTTATAGTCCACGAAACGGGCCAGAATCGCCCAAAAATGTGAGTGTTGATGACCGACACGTAAACGCACTCGGGTTCGTTAATCGTGGAAATCACCCGACCCCAAAACAGTGAGTAATAGTCCACGAAACGGTCCGAATCGCCAAAACTGTGAGTGTTGATGACCGACATGTAAGCGCACCCCGGATTCGACAACCATGGATATCGCCGACCCCAAAATGGTGAGTGATAGTTCACGAAACGGGCCAGAATCGGCCAAAACTGTGGGTGTTGATGACCGACACGTAAACGCACCCCGGGGTTGGTAAATCGTGCAAATCATTCCGGGACACCAAAACAGTGGGTAATAGTCCACGAAACGAGCCGTAATCGCAAAACTGTGAGTGTTGATGACCGACACGTAAACGCACTTTGGGTTCGACAACCATGGATATCACCGACCCCAAAACGGTGAGTGATAGTCCACGAAACGGGCCGAATCGCCAAAATGTGAGTGTTGATGACCGACACGTAAACGCACTCGGGTTCGTTAATCGTGGAAATCACCCGACCCCAAAACAAAGAGTAAGTCCATGAAACGGCCAGAATCGCCAAAATGTGAGTGTTGATGACCGACACGTAAACGCACACCGGGTTCGTAAATCATGGAAATCACCGACCCCAAAAAGTGAGTAATAGTCCATGAAACGGGCCGAATCGCCAAAACTGTGAGTGTTGATGACCGACACGTAAGCGCACTTTGGGGTTCGACAACCATGGATATCGCTCGACCCCAAAACGGTGAGTGATAGTCCACGAAACGGGCCGAATCGCCAAAACTGTGAGTGTTGATGATCGACACGTAAACGCACCCGGGTTCGTTAATCGTGGAAATCACCCCGGACCCCAAAACAGTGAGTAATAGTCCACGAAACGGGCCAGAATCGCCAAAACTGTGAGTGTTGATGACCGACACGTAAACGCACCTCGGGGTTCGACAATCATGGAAATCACCCGACCCCAAAACAGTGAGTAATAGTCCACGAAACGGGCCGAATCGCCAAAATGTGAGTGTTGATGACCGACACGTAAGCGCACCCGGGTTCGACAACCATGGATATCGCCCGACCCCAAACGTAAATAGCACTTGGGCCGTTCGCCAAAATGTGAGTGTTGATGACCGACACGAAACGCACCCCGTTAAAAATCACCCGACCCCAAAACAGTGAGTATAGTCCACGAACGGGCCAGAATCGCCAAAACTGTGAGTGTTGATGACCGACACGTAAGCGCACCCCGGGATTCGACAACCATGGATATCGCCTCGGGACCCCAAAATGGTGAGTGATAGTCACACGAAACGGGCCGAATCGCCAAAATTGTGAGTGTTGATGACCGACACGTAAACGCGCCCGGGTCGGTAATCGGAAATCACCCGGACCCCAAAACAGTGAGTAATAGTCCACGAAACGAGCCGTAATCGCAAAACTGTGAGTGTTGATGACCGACACGTAAACGCACCTTGGGGTTCGACAACCATGGATATCACCTCGGGACCCCAAAACGGTGAGTGATAGTCCACGAAACGGGCCAGAATCGCCAAAATGTGAGTGTTGATGACCGACACGTAAACGCACACTCGGGTTCGACAACCATGGATATCGCTTCGGGACCCCAAAACGGTGAGTGATAGTCGAAGAAACGGGCCAGAATCGGCCAAAAATGTGAGTGTTGATGACCGACACGTAAACGCACCCCAGGGTTCGTTAATTATGGAAATCACTCCGGGACCCCAAAACAGTGAGTAATAGTCCACGAAACGGGCAAGAATCGGACAAAACTGTGAGTGTTGATGACCGACACGTAAGCGCACCCCGGGATTCGACAACCATGGATATCGCCTCGGGACCCCAAACGGTGAGTGATAGTCCACGAAACGGGCCAGAATCGGCCAAAAATGTGAGTGTTGATGACCGACACGTAAACGCACCTCGGGGTTCGTTAATCGTGGAAATCACTCCGGGACCCCAAAACAGTGACTAATAGTCCATGAAACGGTCCAGAATCGGCCAAAACTGTGAGTGCTGATGACCGACATGTAAGCGCACCTTGGGGTTCGACACCCATGGATATCGCCGACCCCAAAATGGTGAGTGATAGTCCACGAAACGGGCCAGAATCGGCCAAAACTGTGAGTGTTGATGACCGACACGTAAACGCACCCGGGTTCGTAAATCGTGGAAATCATTCCGGACACCAAAACAGTGGTGAGTATAGTCCACGAAAACGGGCCAAAATCGCAAAAACTGTGAGTGTTGATGACCGACACGTAAACGCACCTTTGGGGTTCGACAACCATGGATATCACCCCCGACCCCAAAACGATGAGTGATAGTCCACGAAACGGGCCGAATCGCCAAAATGTGAGTGTTGATGACCGACACGTAAGCGCACCGGATTCGACAACCATGGATATCGCCGACCCCAAACGGTGAGTTATAGTCCACGAAACGGGCCAGAATCGCCAAAATGTGAGTGTTGATGACCGACACGTAAACGCACTTCGGGTTCGTTAATCGTGGAAATCACCCGACCCCAAAACAGTGAGTAATAGTCCACGAAACGGTCCAGAATCGCCAAAACTGTGAGTGTTGATGACCGACATGTAAGCGCACTTCGGGATTCGACAACCATGGATATCGCCGACCCCAAAATGGTGAGTGATAGTTCACGAAACGGGCCAGAATCGCCAAAATGTGAGTGTTGATGACCGACACGTAAACGCACCGGGTTGGTAAATCGTGGAAATCATTCCGGACACCAAAACAAAGGTAATAGTCCACGAAACGAGCCAGAATCGCAAAACTGTGAGTGTTGATGACCGACACGTAAACGCACCTTGGGGTTCGACAACCATGGATATCACCGACCCCAAAACGGTGAGTGATAGTCCACGAAACGGGCCAGAATCGGCCAAAAATGTGAGTGTTGATGACCGACACGTAAACGCACTCTAGGGTTCGTTAATCGTGGAAATCACTCCGGGACCCCAAAACAGTGAGTAAGTCCACGAAACGGGCCAGAATCGGCCAAAACTGTGAGTGTTGATGACCGGCACGTAAACGCACACCGGGGTTCGTAAATCGTGGAAATCACTTCGGGACCCCAAAAAAGTGAGTAATAGTCCATGAAACGAGCCAGAATCGGCAAAAACTGTGAGTGTTGATGACCGACATGTAAGCGCACCTTGGGGTTCGACAACCATGGATATCGCTTCTGGACCCCAAAACGGTGAGTGATAGTCCACGAAACGGGCCGTAATCGCCAAAATGTGAGTGTTGATGATCGACACGTAAACGCACCCCGGGTTCGTTAATCGTGGAAATCACCCCGAACCCAAAACAGTGAGTAATAGTCCATGAAACGGGCCAAAATCGGCCAAAACTGTGAGTGTTGATGACCGACACGTAAGCGCACCCCGGATTCGACAACCATGGATATCGCCGACCCCAAACGGTGAGTTATAGTCCACGAACGGGCCGAATCGCCAAAATGTGAGTGTTGATGACCGACACGTAAACGCACCGGATTCGTTAATCGACCCCAAACGGAAATCACCCGGACCCCAAAACAGTGAGTAATAGTCCAAACGCAAACGGTTCAGTGGAATCGCCAAAACAGTGAGTAATAGTCCACGAAACGAGTGTTGATGACCGACATGTAAGCGCACCCCGGATTCGACAACCATGGATATCGCCGACCCCAAAATGGTGAGTGATAGTTCACGAAACGGGCCAGAATCGCCAAAATGTGGGTGTTGATGACCGACACGTAAACGCGCCCGGGTTGGTAAATCGTGGAAATCATTCCGGACACCAAAACAAAGGAGTAATAGTCCACGAAACGAGCCGTAATCGCCAAAACTGTGAGTGTTGATGACCGACACGTAAACGCACTTGGGGTTCGACAACCATGGATATCACCGACCCCAAAACGGTGAGTGATAGTCCACGAAACGGGCCGAAATCGCCAAAATGTGAGTGTTGATGACCGACACGTAAACGCACTCTGGGTTCGTTAATCGTGGAAATCACCCGACCCCAAAACAAAACAGTGAGTAAGTCCACGAAACGGGCCGTAATCGCCAAAACTGTGAGTGTTGATGACCGCACGTAAACGCACACCGGGTTCGTAAATCGTGGAAATCACCGACCCCAAAAAGTGAGTAATAGTCCACGAAACGCCAGCCGTAATCGCAAAACTGTGAGTGTTGATGACCGACACGTAAGCGCACTTTGGGTTCGACAACCATGGATATCGCCGACCCCAAAACGGTGAGTGAGTCCACGATAGTCGCACGAATGACGGGCCAGAATCGCCAAAACTGTGAGTGTTGATGACCGACACGTAAACGCACTCTCGGTTCGTTAATCATGGAAATCACCCGACCCCAAAACAGTGAGTAATAGTCCACGAAACGGGCCAGAATCGACCAAAACTGTGAGTGTTGATGACCGACACGTAAGCGCACCCCGGGATTCGACAACCATGGATATCGCTTCGGGACCCCAAACGGTGAGTTATAGTCCACGAAACGGGCCAGAATCGCCAAAATGTGAGTGTTGATGACCGACACGTAAACGCACCCCGGGGTTCGTTAATCGTGGAAATCACTCCGGGACCCCAAAACAGTGAGTAATAGTCCACGAAACGGTCCAGAATCGGCCAAAACTGTGAGTGTTGATGACCGACATGTAAGCGCACCCGGGAATTCGACAACCATGGATATCGCCTCGGGACCCCAAAATGGTGAGTGATAGTTCACGAAACGGGCCAGAATCGCCAAAACTGTGGTGTTGATGACCGACACGTAAACGCACCTTCGGGTTGGTAATCGTGCAAATCATTCCGGACACCAAAACAGTGGGTAATAGTCCACGAAACGAGCCGTAATCGCAAAACTGTGAGTGTTGATGACCGACACGTAAACGCACCTTTGGGGTTCGACAACCATGGATATCACCGACCCCAAAACGGTGAGTGATAGTCCACGAAACGGGCCGAATCGCCAAAATGTGAGTGTTGATGACCGACACGTAAACGCACTCCGGGTTCGTTAATCGTGGAAATCACCCGACCCCAAAACAGTGAGTAAGTCCACGAAAACGGGCCGAATCGCCAAAACTGTGAGTGTTGATGACCGCACGTAAACGCACACCGGGTTCAGAATCGTGGAAATCACCGACCCCAAAAAGTGAGTAATAGTCCATGAAACGAGCCAGAATCGGCAAAAACTGTGAGTGTTGATGACCGACACGTAAGCGCACCTTGGGGTTCGACAACCATGGATATCGCTTCTGGACCCCAAAACGGTGAGTGATAGTCCACGATACGAGCCAAAATCGGTCAAAACTGTGAGTGTTGATTATCGACACGTAAACGCACCCCGGGGTTCGTTAATCGTGGAAATCACCCCGAACCCAAAACAGTGAGTAATAGTCCACGAAACGGGCCAAAATCGCCAAAACTGTGAGTGTTGATGACCGACACGTAAACGCACCCCGGGGTTCGTTAATTATGGAAATCACTCCGGGACCCCAAAACAGTGAGTAATAGTCCACGAAACGGGCCAGAATCGACCAAAACTGTGAGTGTTGATGACCGACACGTAAGCGCACCCCGGGATTCGACAACCATGGATATCGCTTCGGGACCCCAAACGGTGAGTTATAGTCCACGAAACGGGCCGAAATCGCCAAAATGTGAGTGTTGATGACCGACACGTAAACGCACTTCGGGTTCGTTAATCGTGGAAATCACTCCGGGACCCCAAAACAGTGAGTAATAGTCCACGAAACGGTCCAGAATCGCCAAAACTGTGAGTGTTGATGACCGACATGTAAGCGCACCCCGGATTCGACAACCATGGATATCGCCTCGGGACCCCAAAATGGTGAGTGATAGTTCACGAAACGGGCCGAATCGCCAAAACTGTGGTGTTGATGACCGACCGACACGTAAACGCCCGGGGTTCGTAAATCGTGGAAATCACTTCAGAACCCCAAAAAAGTGAGTAATAGTCCACGAAACGAGCCAGAATCGGCAAAAATTGTGAGTGTTGATGAACGACATGTAAGCGCACCTTGGGGTTCGACAACCATGGATATCGCTTCGGGACCCCAAAACGGTGAGTGATAGTCGAAGAAACGGGCCAGAATCGGGCAAAAATGTGAGTGCTGATGACCGACACGTAAACGCACCCCAGGGTTCGTTAATTATGGAAATCACTCCGGGACCCCAAAACAGTGAGTAATAGTCCACGAAACGGGCAAGAATCGGACAAAACTGTGAGTGTTGATGACCGCACGTAAACGCACACCGGGTTCAGAATCGTGGAAATCACCCGACCCCAAAACAGTGAGTAATAGTCCACGAACGGGCCGAATCGCCAAAACTGTGAGTGTTGATGACCGACACGTAAGCGCACCCCAAAACGGTCGGGATTCGACAACCATGGATATCGCCGACCCCAAAACGGTGAGTGATAGTCCACGAAACGGGCCAGAATCGCCAAAATGTGAGTGTTGATGACCGACACGTAAACGCACCCGGGTTCGTTAATCGTGGAAATCACCCGGACCCCAAAACAGTGAGTAATAGTCCACGAACGGTCCGAATCGCCAAAACTGTGAGTGTTGATGACCGACACGTAAGCGCACCCCGGATTCGACAACCATGGATATCGCCGACCCCAAAATGGTGAGTGATAGTCCACGAAACGGGCCAGAATCGCCAAAACTGTGAGTGTTGATGACCGACACGTAAACGCACCCGGGTTGGTAAATCGGAAATCATTCCGGGACCCAAAACAGTGAGTAATAGTCCACGAAACGAGCCGAATCGCAAAACTGTGAGTGTTGATGACCGACACGTAAACGCACCTTGGGGTTCGACAACCATGGATATCACCGACCCCAAAACGGTGAGTGATAGTCCACGAAACGGGCCAGAATCGCCAAAATGTGAGTGTTGATGACCGACACGTAAACGCACTCGGGTTCGTTAATCGTGGAAATCACCCGACCCCAAAACAGTGAGTAAGTCCACGAAACGGGCCGAATCGCCAAAACTGTGAGTGTTGATGACCGCACGTAAACGCACACCGGGTTCGTTAATCATGGAAATCACCGGACCCCAAAAAAAGTGAGTAATAGTCCATGAAACGAGCCGAATCGCCAAAACTGTGAGTGTTGATGACCGACACGTAAGCGCACCTTGGGTTCGACAACCATGGATATCGCACCCCAAAACGGTGAGTGATAGTCCACGAAACGGGCCCGCCAAAACTGTGAGTGTTGATGACCGACACGTAAACGCACCGGGGTTCGTTAATCGTGGAAATCACCCGGACCCCAAAACAGTGAGTAATAGTCCACGAAACGGGCCAAATCGCCAAAACTGTGAGTGTTGATGACCGACACGTAAACGCACTTTGGGTTCGACAACCATGGATATCACCCGGACCCCAAAACGTGAGTGATAGTCCACGAAACGGGCCAGAATCGCCAAAATGTGAGTGTTGATGACCGACACGTAAACGCACTCGGGTTCGTTAATCATGGATATCACCGACCCCAAAACAGTGAGTATGTCCACGAAACGGGCCAGAATCGGCCAAAACTGTGAGTGTTAATGACCGGCATGTAAACCCACATCGGGGTTCGTAAATCGTGGAAATCACTCCGGGACCCCAAAACCGTGAGTAATAGTCCACGAAACGGTCCAGAATGGCCAAAACTGTGAGTGTTGATGACCGACATGTAAGCGCACCCCGTGATTCGACAACCATGGATATCGCCGACCCCAAAATGGTGAGTGATAGTTCACGAAACGGGCCGAATCGCCAAAATTGTGGGTGTTGATGACCGACACGTAAACGCACCCGGGTTGGTAATCGTGCAAATCATTCCGGACACCAAAACAGTGGGTAATAGTCCACGAAACGAGCCATAATCGGCAAAAACTGTGAGTGTTGATGACCGACACGTAAACGCACCTTGGGTTTCGACAACCATGGATATCATTCAGGGACCTCAAAACCATGAGTGATAGTCCACGAAACGGGCCGAATCGCCAAAATGTGAGTGTTGATGACCGACACGTAAACGCACTCTGGGTTCGTTAATCGTGGAAATCACCCGGACCCCAAAACAGTGAGTAAGTCCACGAAACGGGCCGAATCGCCAAAACTGTGAGTGTTGATGACCGCACGTAAACGCACACGGGTTCAGAATCGTGGAAATCACCCGACCCCAAAAAGTGAGTAATAGTCCACGAAACGGCCGAATCGCAAAACTGTGAGTGTTGATGACCGACACGTAAGCGCACCTTGGGTTCGACAACCATGGATATCGCCGACCCCAAAACGGTGAGTGATAGTCCACGAAACGGGCCGAATCGCCAAAATTGTGAGTGTTGATGATCGACACGTAAACGCACTCGGGTTCGTTAATCGTGGAAATCACCCCGGAACCCAAAACAGTGAGTAATAGTCCACGAAACGGGCAAAATCGCCAAAACTGTGAGTGTTGATGACCGACACGTAAACGCACTTTGGGTTCGACAATTATGGAAATCACCCGACCCCAAAACAGTGAGTAATAGTCCACGAAACGGGCCGAATCGCCAAAACTGTGAGTGTTGATGACCGACACGTAAGCGCACCCCGGGATTCGACAACCATGGATATCGCCTCGGGACCCCAAACGGTGAGTTATAGTCCACGAAACGGGCCGAATCGCCAAAATGTGAGTGTTGATGACCGACACGTAAACGCACTTCGGGTTCGTTAATCGTGGAAATCACCCGACCCCAAAACCGTGAGTAATAGTCCACGAACGGTCCAGAATCGCCAAAACTGTGAGTGTTGATGACCGACATGTAAGCGCACTCCGGGATTCGACAACCATGGATATCGCCGACCCCAAAATGGTGAGTGATAGTTCACGAAACGGGCCGAATCGCCAAAATTGTGGGTGTTGATGACCGACACGTAAACGCGCCCGGGTTGGTAATCGCAAATCATTCCGGACACCAAAACAGTGGGTAATAGTCCACGAAACGAGCCGTAATCGCAAAACTGTGAGTGTTGATGACCGACACGTAAACGCACCTTGGGGTTCGACAACCATGGATATCACCGACCCCAAAACGATGAGTGATAGTCCACGAAACGGGCCGAATCGCCAAAATGTGAGTGTTGATGACCGACACGTAAACGCACTCCGGGTTCGTTAATCGTGGAAATCACCGGACCCCAAAACAGTGAGTAAGTCCACGAAACGGGCCGAATCGCCAAAATCGTGAGTGTTGATGACCGCACGTAAACGCACACCGGGTTCAGAATCGTGGAAATCACCGACCCCAAAAAGTGAGTAATAGTCCACGAAACGAGCCAAAATCGGCAAAAACTGTGAGTGTTGATGACCGACACGTAAGCGCACCTTGGGGTTCGACAACCATGGATATCGCTTCTGGACCCCAAAACGGTGAGTGATACTCCACGATACGAGCCAGAATCGGTCAAAACTGTGAGTGTTGATGATCGACACGTAAACGCACCTCGGGGTTCGTTAATCGTGGAAATCACCCCGGGAACCCAAAATAGTGAGTAATACTCCACGAAACGGGCCAAAATCAGCCAAAACTGTGAGTGTTGATGCCCGACACGTAAACGCACCTCGGGGTTCGTTAATTATGGAAATCACTCCGGGACCCCAAAACAGTGAGTAATAGTCCATGAAACGGGCCAGAATCAAACAAAACTGTGAGTGTTGATGACCGACACGTAAGCGCACCCCGGATTCGACAACCATGGATATCGCCGACCCCAAACGGTGAGTTATAGTCCACGAAACGGGCCAAAATCGCCAAAATGTGAGTGTTGATGACCGACACGTAAACGCACTCGGGTTCGTAAATCGTGGAAATCACCCGACCCCAAAACAGTGAGTAATAGTCCACGAAACGGGCCGAATCGCCAAAATGTGAGTGTTGATGACCGACACGTAAGCGCACTCGGATTCGACAACCATGGATATCGCCGACCCCAAAATGGTGAGTGATAGTCCACGAAACGGGCCGAATCGCCAAAATGTGAGTGTTGATGACCGACACGTAAACGCACTCGGGTTCGTTAATCGTGGAAATCACCCGGACCCCAAAACAGTGAGTAATAGTCCACGAAACGGGCCGAATCGCCAAAACTGTGAGTGTTGATGACCGACACGTAAACGCACCTTGGGATTCGACAACCATGGATATCGCCGACCCCAAACGGTGAGTGATAGTCCACGAAACGGGCCGAATCGCCAAAATGTGAGTGTTGATGACCGACACGTAAACGCACTTCGGGTCGTTAATCGTGGAAATCACCCGACCCCAAAACAGTGAGTAATAGTCCACGAAAACGTGCCACGAATCGCCAAAACTGTGAGTGTTGATGACCGACATGTAAGCGCACCGCACCTTTGGGGTTCGACAACCATGGATATCGCCGACCCCAAAATGGTGAGTGATAGTCCACGAAACGGGCCGAATCGCCAAAATTGTGAGTGTTGATGACCGACACGTAAACGCACCTCGGGTTCGTAAATCGTGGAAATCACCCCGACACCAAAACAGTGAGTAATAGTCCACGAAACGGGCCAGAATCGCCAAAACTGTGAGTGTTGATGACCGACACGTAAACGCACCTTGGGTTCGACAACCATGGATATCACCGGACCCCAAAACGGTGAGTGATAGTCCACGAAACGGGCCAGAATCGCCAAAATGTGAGTGTTGATGACCGACACGTAAGCGCACCCCGGGATTCGACAACCATGGATATCGCCTCGGGACCCCAAACGGTGAGTTATAGTCCACGAAACGGGCCAGAATCGGCAAAAAATGTGAGTGTTGATGACCGACACGTAAACGCACCTCGGTTCGTTAATCGTGGAAATCACCCGACCCCAAAAACCGTGAGTAATAGTCCACGAACGGTCCAGAATCGCCAAAACTGTGAGTGTTGATGACCGACATGTAAGCGCACCCGGATTCGACAACCATGGATATCGCCGACCCCAAAATGGTGAGTGATAGTCTATGAAACGGGCCAGAATCGGCCAAAATTGTGGGTGTTGATGACCGACACGTAAAGGCGCCCCGGGGTTGGTAAATCGTGCAAATCATTCCGGGACACCAAAACAGTGGGTAATAGTCCACGAAACGAGCCATAATCGCCAAAAACTGTGAGTGTTGATGACCGACACGTAAACGCACCTTGGGGTTCGACAACCATGGATATCACTGGGACCCCAAAACGATGAGTGATAGTCCACGAAACGGGCCAGAATCGCCAAAATGTGAGTGTTGATGACCGACACGTAAACGCACTCCAGGGTTCGTTAATCGTGGAAATCACTGACCCCAAAACAGTGAGTAAGTCCACGAAACGGGCCAGAATCGGCCAAAACTGTGAGTGTTGATGACCGGCATGTAAAAACACACCGGGTTCAGAATCGTGGAAATCACCGGACCCCAAAAAAGTGAGTAATAGTCCACGAAACGAGCCAGAATCGGCAAAAACTGTGAGTGTTGATGACCGACACGTAAGCGCACCTTGGGGTTCGACAACCATGGATATCGCTTCCGGACCCCAAAACGGTGAGTGATACTCCACGATGAGAGCCAGAATCGGTCAAAACTGTGAGTGTTGATGATCGACACGTAAACGCACCTCGGGGTTCGTTAATCGTGGAAATCACCCCGGGAACCCAAAATAGTGAGTAATACTCCACGAAACGGGCCAAAATCAGCCAAAACTGTGAGTGTTGATGACCGACACGTAAACGCACCCCGGGGTTCGTAAATTATGGAAATCACTCCGGGACCCCAAAACAGTGAGTAATAGTCCACGAAACGGGCCAGAATCGGCCAAAACTGTGAGTGTTGATGACCGACACATAAGCGCACCCCGGGATTCGACAACCATGGATATCGCTTCGGGACCCCAAACGGTGAGTTATAGTCCACGAAACGGGCCAGAATCGCCAAAATGTGAGTGTTGATGACCGACACGTAAACGCACCCCGGGGTTCGTTAATCGTGGAAATCACTCCGGGACCCCAAAACAGTGAGTAATAGTCCACGAAATGGTCGAGAATCGGCCAAAACTATGAGTGTTGATGACCGACATGTAAGCGCACCCCGGGATTCGACAACCATGGATATCGCTTCGGGACCCCAAAATGGTGAGTGATAGTCTACGAAACGGGCCAGAATCGGCCAAAACTGTGGGTGTTGATGACCGAAACGTAAACGCGCCCCGGGGTTGGTAAATCGTGCAAATCATTCCAGGACACCAAAACAGTGGGTAATAGTCCACGAAACGAGCCATAATCGGCAAAAATTGTGAGTGTTGATGACCGACACGTAAACGCACCTTGGGTTCGACAACCATGGATATCACCGACCTCAAAACGATGAGTGATAGTCCACGAAACGGGCCGAAATCGCCAAAATGTGAGTGTTGATGATGACACGTAAACGCACTCGGGTTCGTTAATCGTGGAAATCACCCGACCCCAAAACAGTGAGTAAGTCCACGAAACGGGCCAGAATCGGCCAAAACTGTGAGTGTTGATGACCGGCACGTAAACGCACACCGGGTTCAGAATCATGGAAATCACCGGACCCCAAAAAGTGAGTAATAGTCCATGAAACGAACCAGAATCGGCAAAAACTGTGAGTGTTGATGACCGACACGTAAGCGCACCTTGGGGTTCGACAACCATGGATATCGCTTCTGGACCCCTAAACGGTGAGTAATAGTCCATGATACGAGCCAGAATCGGTAAAAACTGGGAGTGTTGATTATCGACACGTAAACGCACCTCGAGGTTCGTTAATCGTGGAAATCACCCCGAGAACCCAAAACAGTGAGTAATAGTCCACGAAACGGGCCAAAATCGGCCAAAACTGTGAGTGTTGATGACCGACACGTAAACGCACCCCGGGGTTCGTTAATTATGGAAATCACTCCGGGACCCCAAAACAGTGAGTAATAGTCCACGAAACGGGCCAGAATCGACCAAAACTGTGAGTGTTGATGACCGACACGTAAGCGCACCCCGGGATTCGACAACCATGGATATCGCTTCGGGACCCCAAACGGTGAGTTATAGTCCACGAAACGGGCCAGAATCGGCCAAAAATGTGAGTGTTGATGACCGACACGTAAACGCACCCCGGGTTCGGGTTCGTTAATCGGGAAATCACCCGACCCCAAAACCGTGAGTAATAGTCCACGAACGGTCCGAATCGCCAAAACTGTGAGTGTTGATGACCGACATGTAAGCGCACTCGGGATTCGACAACCATGGATATCGCCGACCCCAAAATGGTGAGTGATAGTTCATGAAACGGGCCGAATCGCCAAAATTGTGGGTGTTGATGACCGACACGTAAACGCACTTCGGGTTGGTAAATCGTGGAAATCATTCCGGACACCAAAACAGTGAGTAATAGTCCACGAAACGAGCCGTAATCGCAAAAACTGTGAGTGTTGATGACCGACACGTAAACGCACCTTGGGGTTCGACAACCATGGATATCACCGACCCCAAAACGATGAGTGATAGTCCACGAAACGGGCCGTAATCGCCAAAATGTGAGTGTTGATGACCGACACGTAAGCGCACTTCCGGGTTCGACAACCATGGATATCGCCGACCCCAAACGGTGAGTTATAGTCCACGAAACGGGCCGAATCGCCAAAATGTGAGTGTTGATGACCGACACGTAAACGCACTCGGGTTCGTTAATCGTGGAAATCACCCGACCCCAAAAAAGTGAGTAATAGTCCACGAAACGGTCGAAATCGCCAAAACTGTGAGTGTTGATGACCGACATGTAAGCGCAAGCGCACCGGATTCGACAACCATGGATATCGCCGACCCCAAAATGGTGAGTGATAGTTCACGAAACGGGCCAGAATCGCCAAAACTGTGGGTGTTGATGACCGACACGTAAACGCACCCGGGTTGGTAATCGTGGAAATCATTCCGGACACCAAAACAGTGGGTAATAGTCCACGAAACGAGCCGAATCGCAAAACTGTGAGTGTTGATGACCGACACGTAAACGCACTTTGGGTTCGACAACCATGGATATCACCGACCCCAAAACGGTGAGTGATAGTCCACGAAACGGGCCGAATCGCCAAAATGTGAGTGTTGATGACCGACACGTAAATGCACTCCAGGGTTCGTTAATCGTGGAAATCACTCTGGGACCCCAAAACAGTGAGTAAGTCCACGAAACGGGCCAGAATCGGCCAAAACTGTGAGTGTTGATGACCGGCATGTAAACGCACACCGGGTTCAGAATCGTGGAAATCACCGGACCCCAAAAAGTGAGTAATAGTCCACGAAACGAGCCGGAATCGGCAAAAACTGTGAGTGTTGATGACCGACACGTAAGCGCACCTTGGGGTTCGACAACCATGGATATCGCTTCTGGACCCCAAAACGGTGAGTGATAGTCCACGATACGAGCCAAAATCGGTCAAAACTGTGAGTGTTGATGATCGACACGTAAACGCACCTCGAGGTTCGTTAATCGTGGAAATCACCCCGAGAACCCAAAACAGTGAGTAATAGTCCACGAACGGGCCAAAATCGCCAAAACTGTGAGTGTTGATGACCGACACGTAAACGCACTCGGGTTCGTTAATTATGGAAATCACCCGACCCCAAAACAGTGAGTAATAGTCCACGAAACGGGCCGAATCGCCAAAACTGTGAGTGTTGATGACCGACACGTAAGCGCACCCCGGATTCGACAACCATGGATATCGCCGACCCCAAACGGTGAGTTATAGTCCACGAAACGGGCCGAATCGCCAAAATGTGAGTGTTGATGACCGACACGTAAACGCACTTCGGGTTCGTTAATCGTGGAAATCACCCGACCCCAAAACAGTGAGTAATAGTCCACGAAACGGGCCGAATCGCCAAAACTGTGAGTGTTGATGACCGACACGTAAGCGCACTCGGGGTTCGACAACCATGGATATCACCGACCCCAAAACAAAGTGAGTAATAGTCCACGAAACGGGCCAGAATCGCCAAAATGTGAGTGTTGATGACCGACACGTAAACGCACTTCGGGTTCGTAATCGTGGAAATCACCCGGACCCCAAAACAGTGAGTAATAGTCCACGAAACGGGCCGAATCGCCAAAACTGTGAGTGTTGATGACCGACACGTAAGCGCACCTTGGGGTTCGACAACCATGGATATCGCCGACCCCAAAACGGTGAGTGATAGTCCACGAAACGGGCCGAATCGCCAAAATGTGAGTGTTGATGACCGACACGTAAACGCACCCCGGGTTCGTTAATCGTGGAAATCACCCGACCCCAAAACAGTGAGTAATAGTCCACGAAACGGGCCGAATCGCCAAAACTGTGAGTGTTGATGACCGACACGTAAGCGCACTCCGGGGTTCGACAACCATGGATATCGCCGACCCCAAAACGGTGAGTGATAGTCCACGAAACGGGCCGAATCGCCAAAATGTGAGTGTTGATGACCGACACGTAAGCGCACTTTCGAACCATGACCGACACAAGTCGCCACGCCAAAATGTGAGTGTTGATGACGGGCACCGGGTTCGTTAATCGTGGAAATCACCGACCCCAAAACAGTGAGTAATAGTCCACGAAACGGGCCAGAATCGCCAAAACTGTGAGTGTTGATGACCGACACGTAAGCGCACTTTGGGTTCGACAACCATGGATATCGCCGACCCCAAAACGGTGAGTGATAGTCCACGAAACGGGCCAGAATCAGCCAAAACTGTGAGTGTTGATGACCGACACGTAAACGCACCCGGGGTTCGTTAATCGTGGAAATCACCCGGACCCCAAAACAGTGAGTAATAGTCCACGAAACGGGCCAGAATCGCCAAAACTGTGAGTGTTGATGACCGACACGTAAACGCACTCTCGGGATTCGTTAATCGGGAAATCACCCGACCCCAAAACAGTGAGTAATAGTCCACGAAACGGGCCGAATCGCCAAAACTGTGAGTGTTGATGACCGACACGTAAGCGCACCTTGGGGTTCGACAACCATGGATATCGCCGACCCCAAAACGGTGAGTGATAGTCCACGAAACGGGCCGAATCGCCAAAACGTGAGTGTTGATGACCGACACGTAAACGCACCCGGGTTCGTTAATCGTGGAAATCACTCCGGGACCCCAAAACAGTGAGTAATAGTCCATGAAACGGGCCAGAATCGACCAAAACGGTGAGTGTTGATGACCGACACGTAAGCGCACCACGGGATTCGACAACCATGGATATCGAGACCCCAAAACGGTGAGTGATAGTCCACGAAACGGGCCGAATCGCCAAAATGTGAGTGTTGATGACCGACACGTAAACGCACCGGGTTCGTTAATCGTGGAAATCACCCGGAACCCAAAACAGTGAGTAATAGTCCACGAAACGGGCCAGAATCGCCAAAACTGTGAGTGTTGATGACCGACACGTAAACGCACCTTGGGGTTCGACAACCATGGATATCACCTCGAGACCCCAAAACGGTGAGTGATAGTCCACGAAACGGGCCAGAATCGCCAAAACTGTGAGTGTTGATGACCGACATGTAAACGCACCCGGGGTTCGTTAATCGTGGAAATCACCGACCCCAAAATAGTGAGTAATAGTCCACGAAACGGGCCGGAATCGGCCAAAACTGCGAGTGTTGATGACCGACACGTAAACGCACCTCGGGTTCGTTAATCGTGGAAATCACCGGACCCCAAAACAGTGAGTAATAGTCCACGAAACGGGCCGAATCGCCAAAACTGTGAGTGTTGATGACCGACACGTAAGCGCACTCGGGGGTTCGACAACCATGGATATCGCCGACCCCAAAACGGTGAGTGATAGTCCACGAAACGGGCCGAATCGCCAAAACTGTGAGTGTTGATGACCGACACGTAAACGCACTCGGGTTCGTTAATCGTGGAAATCACCCGGACCCCAAAACAGTGAGTAATAGTCCACGAAACGGGCCAAAATCGCCAAAACTGTGAGTGTTGATGACCGACACGTAAACGCACCTTTGGGTTCGTTAATCATGGAAATCACCGACCCCAAAACGTGAGTGATAGTCCACGAAACGGGCCGAATCGCCAAAACTGTGAGTGTTGATGACCGACACGTAAGCGCACCCCGGGATTCGACAACCATGGATATCGCCGACCCCAAACGGTGAGTTATAGTCCACGAAACGGGCCGAATCGCCAAAATGTGAGTGTTGATGACCGACACGTAAACGCACTCTCGGGTTCGTTAATCGTGGAAATCACCCGGACCCCAAAACAGTGAGTAATAGTCCACGAAACGGTCCAGAATCGCCAAAACTGTGAGTGTTGATGACCGACACGTAAGCGCACTTTGGGGTTCGACAACCATGGATATCGCCGACCCCAAAATGGTGAGTGATAGTTCACGAAACGGGCCGAATCGCCAAAATGTGAGTGTTGATGACCGACACGTAAACGCACCCCGGTTGGTAATCGTGGAAATCATTCCGGACACCAAAACAGTGAGTAATAGTCCACGAAACGAGCCGTAATCGCAAAACTGTGAGTGTTGATGACCGACACGTAAACGCACCTTGGGGTTCGACAACCATGGATATCACCGACCCCAAAACGGTGAGTGATAGTCCACGAAACGGGCCGAATCGCCAAAATGTGAGTGTTGATGACCGACACGTAAACGCACTCGGGTTCGTTAATCGTGGAAATCACCCGACCCCAAAACAGTGAGTAAGTCCACGAAACGGGCCGAATCGCCAAAACTGTGAGTGTTGATGACCGCACGTAAACGCACACCGGGTTCAGAATCGTGGAAATCACCGGACCCCAAAAAGTGAGTAATAGTCCACGAAACGAGCCAGAATCGGCAAAAACTGTGAGTGTTGATGACCGACACGTAAGCGCACCTTGGGGTTCGACAACCATGGATATCGCTGACCCCAAAACGGTGAGTGATAGTCCACGAAACGGGCCAGAATCGCCAAAATGTGAGTGTTGATGATCGACACGTAAACGCACCCCGGGGTTCGTTAATCGTGGAAATCACCCCGAGAACCCAAAACAGTGAGTAATAGTCCACGAAACGGGCCAAAATCGGCCAAAACTGTGAGTGTTGATGACCGACACGTAAGCGCACCCCGGGATTCGACAACCATGGATATCGCTTCGGGACCCCAAACGGTGAGTGATAGTCGAAGAAACGGGCCAGAATCGCCAAAATGTGAGTGTTGATGACCGACACGTAAACGCACCCGGGTTCGTTAATCGTGGAAATCACCCGGACCCCAAAACAGTGAGTAATAGTCCACGAAACGGCCAGAATCGCCAAAACTGTGAGTGTTGATGACCGACACGTAAACGCACCTTTGGGTTCGACAACCATGGATATCACCGACCCCAAAATGGTGAGTGATAGTCCACGAAACGGGCCGAATCGCCAAAATGTGAGTGTTGATGACCGACACGTAAGCGCACCTTGGGTTCGACAACCATGGATATCACCGACCCCAAAAAAGTGAGTGATAGTCCACGAAACGGGCCAGAATCGCCAAAATGTGAGTGTTGATGACCGACACGTAAACGCACTCGGGTTCGTAAATCGTGGGAATCACTCCCTGACCCCAAAAAGTGAGTAATAGTCCACGAAACGAGCCAGAATCGGCAAAAATGTGAGTGTTGATGACCGACACGTAAGCGCACCTTGGGGTTCGACAACCATGGATATCGCCTCTGGACCCCAAAACGGTGAGTGATAGTCCAGGAAACGGGCCAGAATCGCCAAAACTGTGAGTGTTGATGACCGACACGTAAACGCACTCGGGTTCGTTAATCGTGGAAATCACTCCGACCCCAAAACAGTGAGTAATAGTCCACGAAACGGGCCAAAATCGCCAAAACTGTGAGTGTTGATGACCGACACGTAAACGCACCTTGGGGTTCGTTAAACATGGAAATCACCGACCCCAAAAAGTAATAGTGAGTAATAGTCCACGAAACGGGCCGAATCGCCAAAATCTGTGAGTGTTGATGACCGACACGTAAGCGCACCCCGGGATTCGACAACCATGGATATCGCTTCGGGACCCCAAACGGTGAGTGATAGTCGAAGAAACGGGCCAGAATCGACCAAAAATGTGAGTGTTGATGACCGACACGTAAACGCACCTCGGGGTTCGTTAATCGTGGAAATCACTCCGGGACCCCAAAACAGTGAGTAATAGTCCACGAAACGGTCCGAATCGCCAAAACTGTGAGTGTTGATGACCGACATGTAAGCGCACCGGGATTCGACAACCATGGATATCGCCGACCCCAAAACGGTGAGTGATAGTCCACGAAACGGGCCAGAATCGCCAAAATGTGAGTGTTGATGACCGACACGTAAACGCACCGGGTTCGTAAATCGTGGAAATCACCCCGACCCAAAAAGTGAGTAATAGTCCACGAAACGAGCCGAAATCGCAAAAACTGTGAGTGTTGATGACCGACACGTAAGCGCACTTGGGGTTCGACAACCATGGATATCACCGACCCCAAAACGGTGAGTGATAGTCCACGAAACGGGCCGAATCGCCAAAATGTGAGTGTTGATGACCGACACGTAAGCGCACCTTGGGTTCGTTAATCGTGGAAATCACCCGACCCCAAAACAGTGAGTAATAGTCCACGAAACGGGCCAGAATCGCCAAAATGTGAGTGTTGATGACCGACACGTAAACGCACCTGGAAATCACCGGTTCGAAACGGGCCGTAATCGGGAAATCACCCGACCCCAAAAAGTGAGTAATAGTCCACGAAACGGGCCAGAATCGCCAAAACTGTGAGTGTTGATGACCGACACGTAAGCGCACTTTGGGTTCGACAACCATGGATATCGCCGACCCCAAAACGGTGAGTGATAGTCCACGAAACGGGCCAAAATCGCCAAAATGTGAGTGTTGATGACCGACACGTAAACGCACTCGGGTTCGTTAATCGGGAAATCACCCGGACCCCAAAACAGTGAGTAATAGTCCACGAAATGGGCCATGAATCAACCAAAACTGTGAGTGTTGATGATCGACACGTAAGCGCACCCCGGGATTCGACAACCATGGATATCACTTCGGGACCCCAAAACGGTGAGTGATAGTCCACGATACGGGCCAGAATCGGTCAAAACTGTGAGTGTTGATGACCGACACGTAAACGCACCCCGGGTTCGTTAATCGTGGAAATCACTCCGGGACCCCAAAACAGTGAGTAATAGTCCACGAAACGGGCCAGAATCGTCCAAAACTGTGAGTGTTGATGACCGGCACGTAAACGCACTCTTGGGTTCGACAACCATGGATATCGCCGACCCCAAAACGGTGAGTGATAGTCCACGAAACGGGCCAGAATCGCCAAAACTGTGAGTGTTGATGACCGACACGTAAACGCACCTTGGGTTCGTTAATCGTGGAAATCACCGACCCCAAAACAGTGAGTAATAGTCCACGAAACGGGCCGAATCGCCAAAACTGTGAGTGTTGATGACCGACACGTAAACGCACCTCGGGTTCGTAAATCATGGAAATCACCCGGACCCCAAAACAGTGAGTAATAGTCCACGAAACGGGCCGAATCGCCAAAACTGTGAGTGTTGATGACCGACACGTAAGCGCACCTTGGGGTTCGACAACCATGGATATCGCCGACCCCAAAACGGTGAGTGATAGTCCACGAAACGGGCCAGAATCGCCAAAATGTGAGTGTTGATGACCGACACGTAAACGCACCTGGTTCGTTAATCGTGGAAATCACCCGACCCCAAAACAGTGAGTAATAGTCCACGAAACGGGCCAGAATCGCCAAAACTGTGAGTGTTGATGACCGACACGCAAGCGCACCATGGATTCGACAACCATGGATATCGCCGACCCCAAAAACGGTGAGTGATAGTCCACACGAAACGGGCCGAATCGCCAAAAATGTGAGTGTTGATGACCGACACGTAAACGCACCGGGTTCGTTAATCGTGGAAATCACCGGACCCCAAAACAGTGAGTAATAGTCCACGAAACGGGCCGAATCGCCAAAACTGTGAGTGTTGATGACCGACACGTAAGCGCACCTTGGGGTTCGACAACCATGGATATCGCCGACCCCAAAACGGTGAGTGATAGTCCACGAAACGGGCCGAATCGCCAAAACTGTGAGTGTTGATGACCGACACGTAAACGCACTCGGGTTCGTTAATCGTGGAAATCACCGGACCCCAAAACAGTGAGTAATAGTCCACGAAACGGGCCGAATCGCCAAAACTGTGAGTGTTGATGACCGACACGTAAACGCACTTGGGGTTCGTTAATCGTGGAAATCACCGGACCCCAAAACAGTGAGTGATAGTCCACGAAACGGGCCGAATCGCCAAAACTGTGAGTGTTGATGACCGACACGTAAGCGCACTCGGGTTCGACAATCGTGGAAATCACCGACCCCAAAACAGTGAGTAATAGTCCACGAAACGGGCCAGAATCGCCAAAACTGTGAGTGTTGATGACCGACACGTAAACGCACTTCGGGTTCGTTAATCGTGGAAATCACCCGACCCCAAAACAGTGAGTAATAGTCCACGAAACGGCCAGAATCGCCAAAACTGTGAGTGTTGATGACCGACACGTAAACGCACTTTGGGGTTCGACAATCATGGAAATCACCGACCCCAAAACGTGAGTGATAGTCCACGAAACGGGCCAGAATCGCCAAAACTGTGAGTGTTGATGACCGACACGTAAACGCACCCGGATTCGTTAATCATGGAAATCGCCCGACCCCAAAATAGTGAGTAATAGTCCACGAAACGGGCCAAATCGCCAAAATGTGAGTGTTGATGACCGACACGTAAACGCACCGGGTTCGTTAATCGTGGAAATCACCCGGACCCCAAAACAGTGAGTAATAGTCCACGAAACGGGCCAGAATCGCCAAAACTGTGAGTGTTGATGACCGACACGTAAGCGCACCCCGGGTTCGACAACCATGGATATCGCCGACCCCAAAATGGTGAGTGATAGTCCATGAAACGGGCCGAATCGCCAAAATCTGTGAGTGTTGATGACCGACACGTAAACGCACCCCGGGTTCGTAAATCGTGGAAATCATTCCGGACCCCAAAACAGTGAGTAATAGTCCACGAAACGAGCCGAATCGCAAAACTGTGAGTGTTGATGACCGACACGTAAGCGCACTTTGGGGTTCGACAACCATGGATATCACCGACCCCAAAACGGTGAGTGATAGTCCACGAAACGGGCCGAATCGCCAAAATGTGAGTGTTGATGACCGACACGTAAACGCACCCCGGGTTCGTTAATCGTGGAAATCACCGACCCCAAAACAGTGAGTAATAGTCCACGAAACGGGCCGAATCGCCAAAACTGTGAGTGTTGATGACCGACACGTAAACGCACCTTGGGTTCGACAACCGTGGAAATCACCGACCCCAAAACGGTGAGTGATAGTCCACGAAACGGGCCGAATCGCCAAAACTGTGAGTGTTGATGACCGACACGTAAACGCACTCGGGTTCGTTAATCGTGGAAATCACCCGACCCCAAAACGGTGAGTAATAGTCCACGAAACGGGCCAGAATCGCCAAAATGTGAGTGTTGATGACCGACACGTTCGTTAAAACGCACCCCAAAACAGGGTTCGTCCACGAATCGCCAAAACTGTGGAAATCACCCGACCCCAAAACCCCAAAACAGTGAGTAATAGTCCACGAAACGGGCAGAATCGCCAAAACTGTGAGTGTTGATGACCGACACGTAAGCGCACCTTGGGGTTCGACAACCATGGATATCGCCGACCCCAAACGGTGAGTGATAGTCCACGAAACGGGCCGAATCGCCAAAATGTGAGTGTTGATGACCGACACGTAAACGCACCGGGTTCGTTAATCGTGGAAATCACCCGACCCCAAAACAGTGAGTAATAGTCCACGAAACGAGCCGTAATCGCCAAAACTGTGAGTGTTGATGACCGACACGTAAGCGCACCTTGGGGTTCGACAACCATGGATATCGCCGACCCCAAAATGGTGAGTGATAGTCCACGAAACGGGCCGAATCGCCAAAATGTGAGTGTTGATGACCGACACGTAAACGCACCCCGGGTTCGTTAATCGTGGAAATCACCCGGACCCCAAAACAGTGAGTAATAGTCCACGAAACGGGCCGAATCGCCAAAACTGTGAGTGTTGATGACCGACAC
>JAHIAM010004066.1:0-23130 GCA_021605205.1 Aegilops longissima | reverse complement strand
GAGCCCACCGCAGACCTCAAAGAAATGTAGAAGCTGGCCGGTCGGTGATCGTGTTGGGACGCTTCATCTCCAAGCTAGAGAACGCGCCCGCCCTTCTTCAAGCCGATGACGAAGAAAGGCCCTTTTTGAGGGACCCTGAGGCCAACCAAGCCTTCCAAGACCTCAAGAGATACCTAACTAGCCCACCGGTGATGGTGGCGCCATCACCTCTCGAGCCCTTGGTGCTCTACTGCTGCCACCCCTTGACTTTGTTACATCTCGAGCTTGCTGGTTTTCCCCAAGAGGAGAGGATGATGCAAAGACAAGAGCTTAAGTATTCCTCTAGCTTTTGAGAACCAAGGTATCAATCCAAAGAGGAGGCCACGGAAGTCCCTTGTACCTGCACAAAACGATAGCTACTGCAATCAACGCGATTAGGGGTTGTCAATCCTTCACGGTCACTTACATTAGAGTGAGATCTGATAGAGATAATATTTTTGGTATTTTTGGTATAAAGATGCAAAGTGAAAAGTAAAAGCAAAGTAAAAAACAAAGCAAGTAAATAAAGTGATGGAGATTGATATGATGAGAATAGACCCGGGGGCCATAGGTTTCACTAGTGGCTTCTCTCAAGAGCATAAGTATTCTACGGCGGGTGAACAATTTATTGTTGAGCAATTGACAAAATTGAGCATAGTTATGAGGTTATCTAGGTATGATCATGTATATAGGCATCACGTCTGAGACAAGTAGACCGAAACGATTCTGCATCTACTACTATTACTCCACTCATCGACCGCTATCCAAAGATGCATCTAGAGTATTAAGTTAAAACAGAGTAACGCTTAAGCAAGATGACATGATGTAGAGGAATAAATTCATGCAATATGATAAATACCCCATCTTGTTATCCTCGATGGCAACAATACAATATGTGCCTTGCAACCCTTTCTGTCACTGGGTAAGGACACCGCAAGATTGAACCCAAAGCTAAGAACTTCTCCCATTGCAAGAACTACCAATCTAGTTGGCCAAAGCAAACGGATAATTCAAAGAGACTTGCAAAGATAACTCAATCATACATAAAAGAATTCAGAGAAGATTCAAATATTATTCATAGATAAGTCGGATCATAAACCCACAATACATCGCCTCAACAAACACACCGCAAAAAGAAGATTACATCGAATAGATTCTCCACGAGAGAGGGGATAACATTGTATTGAGATCCAAAAGAGAGAAGAAGCCATTTAGCTACTAGCTATGGACCCAAGGTATGAAGTAAACCACTCACACTTCATCTGGAGGGGCTATGGTGTTGATGTAGAAGCCTCCGTGGTGGATGCCTCCCGTGGAGCTCCTAATGTGCCCCAAGATGGGATCACGTGGATACAGGAAGGCACGGCGGTGGAATTAGGTTTTTGGCCCTCTTCCGATCTTTTGGGGATACGAGGTATATATAGGAGGAAGGAGTACGCCGGTGGAGCGCCGGGACCCACAAGGTAGGGGGCACGCCTGTGGGGGCACCTCCACCTCGTGACCGCCTCCGCACTTCTTGGAGTAGGGTCCAAGTCTCCGGATCACGCTCGTGAGAAGATCACGCTCCCGAAGTTTTCATTCCGCTGGACTCGTTTGATATTCCGCTTCAAACACCAAATAGGCAAAAACAGCACTGGGCTGGGCCTCGTAAGTTAATAGGTTAGTCCCAAAAGTAATATAAAAGTGGAAAATAAAGCCCAATATAGTCCAAAACAGTAGATAAAGTAGCATGAAGCAATCAAAATTATAGATACGTTGAGACGATCAAGATCAGCCAAAGAAGCGCTGTGGCGGTTCGAGGAGCACCAGTTTAAGGCACAGCGCCAAGCTACAGCAGAAACGACAAGAGATAAGAAGGCCCATGAGCCGCAGCGGCGCCAACGGAATACCAAGCTCGGCATGACGACGTCACAGAGACCCCCGCAAGCGACTAGGCACCAGAGGTTCCACCACCTCAGGAGACGTCCAGGCCCCCGCAAGACACAAGCCTCACCAGCGCGCCAGCCCTTGTCGAGCACCCGGTGTATTTTGTCAGCACGGTGTTGCGGGACGCAAGGGCACGATATCCCATGCCTCAAGCTCTTGTCAGACTTGGTGGCCTCAAGGCTACGACGCTACTTCTGTGGCCACCCCATCAAGGTCGCCTCAGCCTACCTGCTGGATGGGGTGCTTAGGAGCCCCAATTTGGCCGGAGGGTCGCCGAGTGGAACATCAAGCTGCAAGCATTCCAGCTTGGAGGTCAGACTACTGTGGTCATCAAGGAGCCGCACTCGCTGATTTTGTAGCGGAATGGATGGACGTTGTTGGTGTCAAACCGCGGATCTCGGTAGGGGGTCCAGAATCGCATGCCTAGGCGGATGGTAACAGAGACAAGGGACACGATGTTTTACCAGGTTCGCCTCTCGATGGAGGTAAAACCCTACTCCCGCTTGATTAATATTGATGACATGGGTAGTACAAGAGTAGATCTACCACGAGATCGTAGAGGCTAAACCCTAGAAGCTAGCCTATGGTATGATTGTTGTTTGTCCCACGGACTAAAACCCTCCGATTTATATAGACACCGGATAGGGTTAGGGTTACACAGAGTCGGTTACAATGGTAGAGATCTACATATCCAGACGCCAAACTTGCCTTCCACGCCAAGGAAAGTCCCATCCGGACACGGACTAAGTCTTCAATCTTGTATCTTCATAGTCCAGAGTCCGCCAACGGTGATAGTTCGCTATCCTGACACCCCTAATCCAGACTCCTCAAGAGCTCCCGAACCAGGCTTCAATGGCGATGAGTCCGCGCCAGAGATTGTCTTCGCATTGCGAGGCGGTTCTTCTCCAAATTCCATATACTTGTCGTATAGTGTCCGGCTTCGATAAATGCTGCACTCCTTGGCTTCCACGCCCAATAATGGCCATCTTCCACGTGTTTGAATGAAAAAGCCAGGGTATTTTTACACTTATCCCCCTAGCTGCGCAAATGAGCCGCCTATAAAAGGGACGAGGATCTAGATCTGAGTTACACCAACCCCTCCGTGAGCTTTCATCTGAGCGCTTCGACAAAAATCCATTCCATCATGGACAATGACGCTGCTCCTCCTCCCGCGCCTCCCCACCCCTCACTCTGAAATTGGGAGAGATGCTCATCCCAGATAGCGAGCTAGTGACACTCCAAACCAAGGGATTTCTTCCCCGCCTTCATGGTTCCGTTCGAGCTGACTTGCCACCTACAAGGGCGGAAAGCAAGGAGAGTGTCCCCGATCCTCTAAAGGAGAGCGGGTATGCTTTATCTCTTATCTAGTAAGAGGACTCGGATTTCCACCATCCGCTTTCTCCGGGCTCTTGGAGTTCTACAGCCTCCGCTACACCTCCCACGCCGCCTCCATTTTGCACATCGCTGGCTTCGTGGGCCCTTTGCAAACTGTTCTTGGGCCGAGGCTCATTTTGCACTTTTGAAGAGATTATTCTACCTTGTACCCTGCTCTCATGAGGGGTCAATATATCAAGTGGGCGGAGCCAACTATGGCGATCGCCGACCGGATATCTATCCGAACCTCGAAGAAGGCGTCCAAGACTGGCCTTCGAATGGTTTTATATAGAAGATGTCCCACCGCCGGATCCTGTTCGGATCATTCTCCTGAGTTCAGCAATGCTCCTTTGAAGAAACGCCGAGTTGGCGCCCACGGAGCTCCTGTGAGGGAAGACGACAGGACGCCCTTACCTGATGAGCCAATAAGATTGTTAGCTCATTCCGATCGACCATGATCGTGTCATGGCCACATGTATTATGCGGGGGTGCAGCCGCCAAAGATAGGGGCCACCCCATGGGATTTCAACGGGAGGACGATGCTACCCGCCATGGCCGTCAGAGGCCGGATCGGCCACCGATCCGGTGAAGATTTCTTCCGCGATGTACAAGGGAGAAGAGGAGGATTTTCTCCGCTACCCATTGAGCGGATTTTCTATGAACAATCCTCGCTGGGTAAGCGGACATTTCTTTTGTACACCCGATCCAGATTCCCATCGTTAGGTATCTCATTTTGTGATTTTGACGCAGAACCGCGCCAGCCGTGAAAGACATAAACAACCCGCTTCACAACCCGAGGATCCGAACGGTTCTCGATCCGCCTCCCAAGAGGATCCGACATATTGGTGGAGCTGATTGATGGGGTGTATCACCAATCGAGCATCAATAATGCCTTGCTGCCATTATGGCCGACACCTTGAATACTTCCAGCCTTCACAGTAATCGACCGAGGTCCCAATACTCCGATAATGACCCATCCATGCTTATTTTTATCACCATACCAATGGTGTTTCACAGGGGTGCCTTCGAGGCAGGAGGCCGAGCTCACAGGCTGCTAGCCAACAAGGCAGACGCCCCGCAGGCTAAAAAGAAGTGCGGTCCGGATCGAAACTCCGCCAAGAACGGTATGGCGCGGCCACCATATTCCCAGTGATTGATTCCCAAGGCGATTAACGCTGGTGCTCTTTTCAGAAAAAGAGTGCTCACGGACCGAGTCCCGAGAGGTTGCCAATCGAACCTCCGCCAGCCTGTGCTCCAAAGCCGGGTCCAAGCGGAGGCGAAAGACGAGGCGCAAGGCTTGATGCTCCTCCTGCTGAGGATGCCGACAGATTGTCCGCCACCAACTCCGAGGTGGAGAGCGCCATGAATCACAAAGCGCCACGACAGCTTCTTCGTGGACGATGTTTCTCCCAAGAGGCCTTGAAAGCCTTCAATTCGAGATGCACACTGCGTGCGGCCAAGATGGTCTAGCCAGAGCTACTTGAGCAAGATGTAAAGGACATACGGGTGAGGAAATTTGACAGCTTATATATGCCAAGAGTCCCCGAGACTTAAAATAGTTAGAATAACTGATTTAAGGATCATTTGTTATGCAGGATCTTACAAAAAGAATACCCGACTGTCTCAGAGCTTGAAGAATGCAAGGCCCAACTTGAGGTCAAGACTAGCCGCCACAGGGGGAGCCACAGAGACCCTCTGTAATATATGCTTCAAAAGATAAATAGTTTGTGAAGTGCGACATGTGTGTAACTGACAATAATATTGTAGATGGCGCCGGACTAGATCCGGACAAGCAATAGCTTCTTGCGCCGTTGAAGGTCAAGAATGTGCTTACAAGGGTGAGGCAAGAGAAAATAATCTCCAAGATGCAACACCCACCGGGTGAGGAACTAAAGGATGTTCGTGCTCAGCCGCCCTGACCGGAAGGAGAATCGCGACTTCGCGCTGCATTTATAGTAAGTGCTTGAGCGAACTTTGAAAAGAGTTCGGCGAGGAAGCCAATTAATGAGTTATGTCTCAGAGGTATGCTCACGGGTCGCCCCTGAAGAGGAAATGCCCGGCCCCACGGGTGACCTTCTTCCCGAAGTTATTGTAATCGCATCTAACGAAGTTCGGCAGTGATGAAAGGCGCCGCCTGTGCCTTGTGGCCATCTATCTCCCCGCCTCAAGGCCTTGGAGAGCTTGCAAAGAAGCTTCAGTGAGCACGGGCGCGCTCCGACTATGGAAGATATCAGCTTGTCACAAGGCGCCAGGAGGCTCGGGCCATGGTGAAGACGCTGCACACGGCGGACCCTAACCACATGGCCGTGGTCGGACCTGTGGGGCCCGGACGAAGGAGATCCTCGTGAGTTTAGTGTACGCCAAGTAGAGTTGGTTTAGTATTCCTAAAGCAGATCAAATTAGACAGCCTACTAGATGGCATTGAAGAGGAATACAATCACCAATTTGACTATGTAATTTAAAATGACATGTAAAATGCCTTCTAGCCGGATTGTAGATCGCTTTGTCGAGCGGACCTTTTCGCTTCAACCTCGGACCCAATAGTCCTGAGGTGTCCGAATACCTCGCGGTTATGTAAAACCGGGCATGCGTGGAGACCGGGCGAGGGTCATAAGTGCTTTATCGACAAGTGCCCAACTAGTTATGTTATATTACATGGTTAGTAAGAAACATCTTCCGTGGAGAATAGTTCCATTAGGGGTTCCTTTCTCGAGGCATGCCCTAAAGTGCATGTCCGATCATGTAAAAGCGTAAAAGCATCCGGGGCAGATAGATGAAAATAAAAAAATCGCCTTTTAGTTCACCGATCAATATTCCCTTAAGAATGCTAGCTGCTTCACCAAGTCTCGAGGTACACGTCCGCCGACCCAGCGGTAATAATCGCAGAGGTGCTCCTTTACCACCTAGCCAATAATCGGAACGTAGGGTAAGCATTGTGAGCCAGCAACCCAGCTTGGCCAAAACTTGAGTCATATCGATGCATATAATGGTGAATAAAAGGTACATGCGGAAGTGTGACATGTGTTGGGCATAAAGCCCGATAAATAAGCTTATGTTAAAGAAGCCCCAGTATAATGAGCGCGATAGCGGCCAAGTGTAAAAAGCGTAACACGCAAACGAGCCTTTAACGGCTTCGGAAAAGGAGGGAGAAGGAGAGAAATAAAAGACAGCTTAAAATATAAAATATAGACGGAGGAAGGAGACGAACTCGTAATCCGCGCTTAGGCGAGAATCTTCGGAGACGGGCTGCGCTCCATGGGTTCGCTCGAGTCGGTTATCCGATGCGCTTGCAGACGGTACGCCCGCCGGTCGGGACTTGGTCGATGATGAAGGGACCTCCCATTTGGGCTTGAGTTTTTCCTTTTCTTGTCCGCAAGCGAGAACTAGTTCGCCAACATTGTAAGCTTTGGCCACTACTTCCCCGCTTTGATATCTTCGAGCATGTTGTTAATAGAATGCGGAATGCTTTTGCCACGCCACGCCCTCCTCCAAGGCGCCCAGCTGTCCTCGCCGATCTAGCTCGGCTTCTTTCTTCGTATACGCGCACGCCGAGGTGAGTCATGAATTATGTCGCAGGCAAACTGCTCGCACCAGATACCATAAAAATGGTGTGAATCTAGTAGTGCGATTCGTGGTCCGCAGCCCCAGAGTACGGAGTCGAGCTCCTCTACCCAATGTGTGTTAGATTCCTTGAGGGACCGTGACTAGTCCGGGTTTAATGCCGCCATGATTAGACCGCTTGCTCGCCGACTTGACCGTTAGTTTGGGGTGATAGACTGCGTAGTCGAGCTTGATGCCCATGTTTTTGCACCAGAGTTTAACCTCACGCCGTGAAGTTCGTGCTGCTATATGTGATGATGCTATGGGGACGCCAGAACGTGTACTACCCCTGATATGAAGTCTATCACCGTCCGGATTCGCCGCCTTTACAGTGCTTGTCCTCTATCCATTTGGTGAATTTATCCACCATGACCAATAGGTATTTTTGCTTGTGGGTTCCTCCTTTAAGGGGTCCAACCATGTCAAGCCCCTGCATCGCGAAGGGCCAGTGATGGGTATAGTTTTGAGGGCGGTGGGTGGTATGTGGCTTTGATTAGCAAAGAGCTGGCAACCGACGATCGTTGGACTAAGTCCTGAGATCTTCCCGGCCGCCGCCAATAAAATCTCTGTACGGAAGGCCTTGCTTACAAGGGCCTAGGGCATGCATGGTGCCCACCGAGTCCGCATGAATTTCAGCCAGAGATTCCGCCTTCCTCTTCGGAGATACACCTTTGAAGGACTCCGCCAGTGCTTTTCTTATAAAGCCTCCTCATGGACCTTATAGGCTTTAGACCGCCAAGACTATGCAGCGGGCCTCGCTTTGGTCCTCGGAAGTTCCTGCCTAGTTAGGTAGGCTAGAAATGGTTCTGTCCACGGGCAATGACTGCCATTATTTCGCGGGTCGACGGTGTTATTTCATTGGCGGACCACCAACTATGTCGGAGTGTTCGTGTGGGCAAGGTGGTTGGGTTCGGGTTATTTCCTGACTCTCCTCCCATAGTACGGATGGCTTGAAAAGCCTCTAGGAAGATGTTGGGGACGGCATCGCGCTTATGCCAATGCATGCCAACACGCTCACTGCTGGTTGTTATCCCGCTATATGGTGAAATTCGAGCCCTCAAACCGAAGCTGACATTTTAGGACGACATTGCGATAAGCTGCCATTTTTGGATCCTTGCATCAAAGTCCCCATTTATTTGGGATATCGCGAGGTTCAATCCTCTCGGCACCTCTAGGCGTTGAATGCCCATGGAGACCGCCATCCGGAGACCATGTAGAAGGGCCTCAGATTCGCCGCGTTGTTGGAGTCTCGTGGTACATTATTTGAAGTACGATTGACTGTATTCGGTTGGGGACATCGTAACGACGCCAGCCCCCAGGCCGCCAACATTTTGGAGCCGTCAAGTGCATGATCCAGCTTGAATATGCGCTGCATTTTTTAGGGAGTTCGGCCACCATTCGCGATGAAGTCAGCCAAAATCATGATTTGATGGCTCGCCATGGCTTGTAGGTTATGTCGAACGGAGGAGCTCAATGGCCCATTTAGCAATCCGCCCATTGCGTCATAGCTTGTTTATAATGTCATTAAGAGGTACTTCGGAGGCTATCGTTATCGAACAGTCTTGGAAGTAGTGTCGCAGCTTCCGGGATGCCATGAACACCGTGTATGCTATCTTTTGATAATGCGGTGTCGGACTTGCATGGAGTTAGGACAAGGGACACGTAGTAAACTGGTTTTGGAGAGGGAACTTGTGTTCATCCGCTTCGCTTGACAACGAGCACCGCGCCATAACTTGATGGGTTGTTCATGTATAATAGCATTGGTTTGCCTATGTTGGGCGCGGCTAGACCGGATTTGTTGCCAATATGGCTTTGATTTCTTCGAGTCCGTCGTATGCGGCATCCGCCCACTGGTGTTTCGGCGCGCCGAGGAGGCGATAAAGGGTAATGCCTTTTCTCCTGTTGAGATAAATGCTTAGAGCCGCCACATCCAAATAATTTTTGTATTTGTTTGAGGTCTTGGGGATATCCAATTGTGACAGAGCTCGGATCTTGGCTGGGTTTGCTTCAATTCTCTACCGGATATAATGAAGCTCCAAGAGCTTTCCGGGTACGTACTAAAACGCATTTTTCCGGTTGAGCTTGATGTCATATGTTCGGAGATTATCGAATGTGAGCCTCAAGTCGCCGATTAGGGTTTCGGCATGCTTGATTTGACGACCACATCGCCTCACGATGCCTCCACCGTTTTGCCGATCTGGTTTGCTAGACATGTCCGAATCATGCGCTGATATGTTGCGCCGACGCTTTTTTAGCCCAAAGGGCATTGTGTTGAAGCATAATGGGCCGATGGAGGATGAATGCCGCTATGGGCTTGGTCTGGCTCTGCCATCTTAATTTGGTGGTAGCCGAGTATGCGCCGAGGAAACACAATGAATCGTGGTCCCGCGGTAGCGCCGATAATTTGATCGATGCGGGAGGGGAAGGATCCTTTGGGCAAGCCTTGTTAAGGTCCTTAAATCACATATTTCGCACTATGGTCGATCCGGGCTGACTATCCCAAAATTTGATTTCGGTTTTCCAAGCGCCTCCATCGCAAGAATACTTTCGCATTTATGGACGCCAAGTCAGCGGTTGCGTAATTTCACAACGACTTTATGGCGTTTAGGATTCCCTTGTCCGCAATTATTGCGAAGAATGAAATTGCGCCTCCTCGGGCAATCCTTTATCCTGTCCATAACCAGGAGGAATCTCGCCCAAGAATGATGTATCGTTTCACCGGCTCTTGCCGGATTTGGGATAGATCGCTTATGTTTGGGTGGGCGGGTGGCATTAAATTCAACCCCGCCTGATCTAAGATTTAGGGGCCAAGAAGTTTCAACTTGGAAGCTTGGGTTCTGGAGGTTGTCCAATGAATCTAGCCCGCTGCTTGACTTTAAGTTCAGTGGTTTGAGGGTGTCCTCCTCCGCGAGAATCCGCATGGAGGGGTCGTGAATCCTGACATAGCTGGTCCTTAAGGTAGGAGAAGAATCGCCAGATTATTTCTCTACCACAAAGAACGCAGGGTAGCCCGGGAGAGTTGATATCTCTGATCGGTTTTAGGCCCAATCGATCATAGTCTGTAAGCGACTCCTGTATGCGCGATGCGCATCCAAGAGCTCGCTCAAGGAAGAGAGCTCCATCGGATCTAACTGCCTCAAGCAGTTCCGAAGTTAACGTGAAGATTGCTTTCGGCGACCCGAGAAGTCATCGCTTGGCGGCGCCGGTAACAGCGGTCATAAGAAAACCGCTTAGCCGGAGAGTTTGGCCGGTACAAAGCTCTTTAGCAATGGTGTCGCTTTAAAGACAGGATGGGGCATCCTTCCGACAGCCGACGCATTGCAGAGGAACTCTCAATGAAAGCACCAATGTCGGTGTCAAACCGCGGATCTCGGTAGGGGGTCCCGAATCCAAGCGCCTAGGCGATGGTAACAGTGAGACAAGGGACACGATGTTTTTACCTGTGTTCGGGCCCTCTCGATGGAGATAAAACCCTACCCCGCTTGATTAATATTGATGATATGGGTAGTACAAGAGTAGATCTACCACGAGATCGTAGAGGCTAAACCCTAGAAGCTAGCCTATGGTATGATTGTTGTTTGTCCCACGGATTAAAACCCTCCGCTTATATAGACACCGGATAGGGTTAGGGTTACACAGTAGTCAAGTTACAATGGTAGGAGATCTACATATCTCAGACGCCAAGCTTGCCTTCCACGCCAAGGAAAGTCCCATCCAGATACCGGACTAAGTCTTCAATCTTGTATCTTCATAGTCCAGAGTCCGCCAACGGTGATAGTTCGCCATCCGAACACACCCCTAATCCAGACTCCCTCGACGCCCCGACACTTGAGGCAAGGAAGATCGGTCCACCTCACCAGGAAGTGAGGCACTGACGGTTGGGTCATGTACTTGATGGCGCCTTCACACTGTGTATGCCAGGGCTGGAGCAGACTCATCTCGCCCACTCAGACAAGCTCTACTACGCTGCAGCTCGCTTTCAGCAGGGCTAGAAGGTCTCAACAACATCGCTGAATACAAAGGCCTCATAGCTGGCCTAAAGGTCGCGCAGCTCTGGGGTGAAGCGCCACCTAGAGGCGCACTCTCGGCCCTCATCAACTTCTCCAACAAAGTATACGAGCCAAAGGACGAGCATATGGAGGCATACCTCGCGGAGGTGCGCAAGATGGAGAAGCAGTTCTTGGGCCTGGAGCTGCAGCACGTGCCCCAGGGCACCAACAAGAAAGCCGATGACATCGCCATGAGGGCATCCAAGCGGCAGCCACAAGAGCCCGTGGTCTTTGAGGAACGGCTTTTCAAGGCATCGCATGACACCACCACTCACAACCATGGCTCAGCCTCGAGGAGCTCCCGCAGCCTCCTACCTGTGGGCCCCCACTGGGGTCTGACTCAGAGCTCGCTGCTTTTGGCGCCGAGCCTCGTGGACGGGTGCTGGACCAAGGAATCAAGGAATACTGATGCAAGGCGCGCTGCCAGAGAATGAGGAGGATGCAGAGCGCGATTTAGCATCATTTAAGGGTATGCCCCTATGTACGCCTGCTATAAAGAAAGCAGACGGCAGCCCACCGAGAAGCAGGCCTTCATCATCCAAGAGACCCGCAAGCTGGAGGCGGCGGGTGCCATCCGCGAGGTTTGGTATCCCGAGTGGCTGGCGAACCCCGTCGTAGTGCCAAAGAAAGGCGGGAAAGAACGGATGTGCGTCGACTTCACGAACCTTAATGTGACGCCCCAAGACCGGAGCTTCAGTTGCCTTCCAGGGTTTCCGAGTTTTGTCGTGTGGTTGTTTTGTTTTTGCATTGCATCATGTCATCATGCCATCATATCGTTTATTTTTTAAAACTCTTCTAAATAAATTGTATGGATTTTTCTCGATCCATTTAAACCGAGGGATTCACATGGTGACTTCTCTTTATAACATATCGTCCCAATATTATTAGGGAGCTATAATAAATATTCCATTAATTTGGAATTCACCATAACACACTTGCAAAATCCCATGCCTTTTTCTCGCCCGAAGTCGACTCTCCAAACCTTGCCATTATTATTCTATCATTTTCCGGAGTTCCACCAAAAATCCTTGAATCATTTTTGTTAAATTCTTCACATTTTTGTGAGTCCGGAAAAATAATCCCCATGTCCAACTTCTTCCTCTAACCTCTCTTTCTTTTTTTTCTTAATCTTCGCTTTTCTTTTCTTTTTTTTTTTTTTAAGAGAGAGAGAGAGGAGCTAGCCCAGCCGCCCCTCGGCTTTTTCTCCTCCACCAGGCCCAAGGCCTCCCAAGGCCCATGGCCCTTCCTAACCCTAGCCCGCAGCCATCTCTCTCCCATCTCCTCCCAAGCCTCGATCCCACCAGCGCCAGCCTCCCCATCGCCTCCCCGCCTGATCCCTCGCCCTCCCCATCGCCTCCCGATTCCCCGATCCGCATCTCTCTCCTCTCCTCGCCGCCTCTCTTCTCCTCGCCTGATCGGATCTCGCCATACCCCATCTCCTCACGCCTGCCGCTTCCGTGCCTGGCCTCCCGCCATCCATCTCCTCTCCGACCAGAGCGCTGCGCCTTCCTCCCCTGCCGCCGCTTCGCCGGGCGCCGAGGAGCTGCGCCATGTCCGCCTCCTCTCCGCACCTTCCTCACAGCCTTGTTCCTCCCTCCACCGGCGCCACCTGCTCAAGCCGCCTGGCCTGCCCAACGCCACCAGCGAGCTCCGCGTTCTCCGTCAGCCTCGCGCCGGGCCCTCCTCTCGCCTCATCCAGCGCCAGGCTTCTCCCTGCTGCCTCTCCTCGCAGCCTCGCTCACCACCATGCCCGAAGTCACCGCCAGCTTCTGCCATGGCTGCAAGGCCTCCTGCTCCACCTCGGAGGTCCTGCCCGACGCCATGGTCAGCCCCATGGAGTCCCCGCCGCCGGGACCAGATGGGTCCTCGCCCGCCTCTTTTTTGATGAACCGTGCTGCTATGTTGCCCTCAGAACTGCTTTTGTTGCCGCCGCACGGACGCCAAGACCAAGACCGCACCGACCACATCGCTTCACCGGATCGCAAGACCATCTCGCTTTTTTTAGTAGTACTCTACGCTCAACCGAAACGCCAAGTACCGACACCGGGTTCCTCAAGGCCGCCAAGTTCGACTACACGATGATGCGATAAGTACCACGACTACTTTGAGGACATTCGTTCCGTCAAGGTCGACTTCACAAACGATAAGTACCCTTCGGATTGCCGAGTACCACTACCGTCGACCCGGAGACATCGGATGCGCCAAGTCCTCTTCGAACATCTACGAAAAAACGTGTACAACTACCGCCGCCAAGACTCCGTAACGGAACCGCTGTTCGACTACCTTCGTGTGTACCACTACTTCCGATGACGAGATGTACCACTACCTTCAACATGAACGCCTACTTCCCACGACAACCCCCAAGGGTTTCGACCCGCAAGTACCTCTTCGAAACGAACGTGAACGACTACTTCTCTACTTCCTCGACGACCCGTGAACGACTACTTCCTCTCTGAAACTCGACCCGTCCGCTTGAACGCTCCAAGGTATAACCCGTGACGACCGCCGTGTCCGAATTGTTCTTGCGATGCCCTCTTTGCCATGCCATCGCTCCGTGGGAACCCGAACCGGATCACCCCACCATCCTTGCATGACTCGCTTCCGTCACCCCTTCCTTTTGCATCGGTATCTCCGTGAGCTACCGGAACCGATATGTTGCCGTGGCACCCCTTTCTTCCACCACGGTAACATAATGCTTCATAATGCTCATGTCAACTTTTATTAATTTTGCATAAACTTGCACTTGTCATCCGCATCATGATAACAACATTTAATTGTTTAAAATTGTTGTTTGCATTAATTTGCTTAAATGCCATGCTAAAATGATTTATTTCATAACTAAATAACCGTAACTCGGATTTAAATAATTTATATATGTAAATGGGGTAGAAAAATGCCTAGTTTAACATGGTAGCATTACTTTGCATGTTTAACAACATTAAAATTGTGTTTAGGGCAGAACAGTACCTAATCCATAATTTGCATATGGGGATTTTCCGGAATTGTTGTTCGTTGCTTCCGGCCTCATTTAAATTTGCCTAAATAGGTAGTTTAATTTTGCTTCACCTCTTGCCATGTTTAATAACATTTAATATTGTTGAGTACCTAACCGAGAGAGAATTAAATAAGTGTTGTGGTGTTTTGTCAATATGCAACCCGTTGCATATTGAGCTCCACTTAATTTGTAGGATTGTTTGTGCATATTGCCATGCCATGTTATTTAAACCGGACATGCATCATACTTGTTTGTGCATCATGCCATGTTTATGTGATGGTTGTTTACTATGTGGTTTGCTTCTTTCCGGTTTGCTTCTCTCGTTAGCTTCGGTTTCGTCCCGGAGTTGTGAGGATTCGTTCGACTTCGTCCGCTTGTCTTCTTCATGGATTCGTTCTTCTTCCTTATGGATTTCAGGCAAGATGACCATACCTCGAAATCACTTCTATCTTTGCTTGCTAGATGCTCTCTTTTGCTATGCCTATGCTACGATGCCTACCACTTGCTATATCATGCCTCCCATGTTGCCATGTCAAACCTCTAACCATCCTTTCCTAGCAAACCGTTGTTTGGCTATGTTACCGCTTTGCTCAGCCCTCTTATAGCATTGTTAGTTGCAGTTGAAGATGAAGTTTGTTCCTTGTTGAACATGGAGATGTTGTTCCTTGTTGGAACATGTTTACTTGTTGGGATATCACAATATATCTTATATTATTAATGCATCTATATACTTGGTAAAGGGTGGAAGGCTCGGCCTTATGCCTGGTGTTTTGTTCCACTTTGCCGCCTCTAGTTTCCGCTTATATCGGTATTATGTTCCCGGATTTTGCGCCCCTAACGCGGTCGGGTGATTTATGGGACCCCTTGACAGTTCGCTTTGAATAAGACTTTTCCAAAGAAGGCCCAACATTGGTTTTACCATTTGCCTCACCTATGCCCTTTTTCCTTGGGTTTCGAGCCCGAGGGTCATCTTTATTTAGCCCCCCGGCCAGTGCTCCTTCGAGTGTTGGTCCGAACCGAGCAGATCATGGGGCCACCTCGGGCAACTCGAGGGTTGGTTTTACTCGTAGCTTGACTTATCCGGTGTGCCCCGAGACCGAGGTACGTGCGACTCCTATCAGATTTGTCGGCACATCCGGCGGCTTTGCTGGTCTTGTTTTATTGCTGTGAAATGTCTTGTAGCCGGATTCCGAGACTGATCGGGTCTTCCCGGAGAAGGAATATCCTTCGCTGATCGCGAGAGCTTATCATGGGCTGTTGGGACACCCCGCAGGGTTTTGAACTTTCAAAGCCGTGCCTGCGTTATGTGGCAGATGGGAATTTGTTAATGTCCGTTGTAGAAAACCCGGTTGATCTTATTTAAAATACACCAACAAGCGTGTGTAACTGTGATGGTCTCTTCTCGCGGAGTCCGGAAGTGAACACGTGTTGGAGTTATGTTTGACGTAAGTAGTTTCAGGATCACTTCTTGATCATAGTTGTTCGACCGTGCTTTTGCCTTCTCTTCTCGCTTCTCTTTTGCGTATGTTAGCCACCATATATGCTAGTCGCTTGCTGCAGCTCCACCTCACTACCCTGTCCTACCTTTAAGCTTAAATAGTCTTGATCTCATGGGTGTGAGATTGCTGAGTCCCTGTGACTCACAGATACTTCCAAAACCAGTTTGCAGTGTGCCGATGAAACTGCAGGTGATGCACCGAGCTCAAGGAGGAGCTCGATGAAGATCTTGTTCATTGTGTTGTTTCGCTTCAGCTGATCAAGAGGGAGCCAGTTGGGACGATCGGGATCTGTGTAGCATTTGGGGTAGTCTTCTTTTATTTTGGTTCCGTAGTCGGACCTTGATTGTATCTCATGATGTAATGTTTTACCCATGTATTGTGTGAAGTGGCGATTGTAAGCCAACTATGTATCTCTTTTCCTTATGTATTACATGGGTTGTGTGAAGATTACCTCACTTGCGACATTGCTTTCAATGCGGTTATGCCTCTAAGTCGCTTCGACACGGGGAGATATAGCCGCATCGAGGGCGCTTCAAGTTGGTAATCGAGCCTTCCCGACTTAGGAGCCCCTACTTGATTGTTTGTCATGCGTTGTTGAGTCTAGAATGGAAAATGTTTTGAGTCTTAGGATTATATATATCGGAGAGTAGGATTTTTTTACTCCTCACCCTTCGTCGCTCGGTGAGGTATCCCGACGAGAGTTTTGACTTTTCTCTCTCAAATTTCACTAAAAATTTTTAGGATCACGCTGGTATCTTGGAATCGTTCCGATGGTTTTGTGACGAGAACATTGTTCTTGGTGCCTCCCGTCATTTAGGGTTGTGGCAGTGTCCCGGGAGTTGAGCTCCGAGGTGTTGTCGCCACAATTTTATCGTTGCAGTTCGAATACCGAGTTTTACCGACATCGAAATCTCTTTTGTGCAGTTGTTGGTGAGATAACCTCGATAGCCCAAAGATCGTGGCGAAAAGGGAGTATTGCCATGACTTGTATAACGGATGTTTTTCAAGGTCGAGGTACACGATTTCCGGAGTTTTCTTGGTTATGTGTTGACGGATGGATACAAATGGATCTAGGTATTGTTAGTTTGGGTGATATATTTTGTGTCCCTCGATCCCCAACACCAGATTGCATAACCAAAAGTTTCGAGTTTATAGGTGGAATTCTAGTAGCTCCTAGGATATCTTTCCGACGATGTATGATTTGAGATTGGGGTTCAACGCTCAGTGGTCCGCCCATTCACGGTCGATTTACAATGGTCGCGAGACGCCTTAAAGAATCCTTGGCTATGCTGATTCGGGACGCCTTGTTTGTCATTCGTGACGTCTGCTATACGTCGTGGTCCGTGGGCCCCACCACTAACACTTTGGGCGTAAATTCTATCATGTGTTTGTTCCGCTTATTCTGCAAGTCAAACTTTGTTTTTGTTCCGCTTTGTGGTATTCAAGTTGCTTCAATGCCAAGTGTTGATTCCATACCATTCCTAAATGGTGTTCTCATATTGCTATGTGAATACTAATCCTTCTTGATCACTGAGCTTGTCATGTTAATTCTTTTCCAACCGGCGTGCTTCTCTTCAAGTGGATTCGATCATTCCAACATTCGCAAGATCAATTCTAAGCTTTTTCTCAACGGTGTTCGTTTCATCCGATCCAAGTTGTTTTGATTTCCGCCTCCCACCCTTTTTCTTCAAGGACTCAGATTTCTTAATCAAGTATCCATTTTTATTGAGTGAAGTCTCTTCATTCTTTTCTTTCAGTGTTTTATCCGGTGATTTCTCATGAAGACGCTAAGGAAGCTTTAACCTTATCATTGTTCCATTCTAATATTTCTTCTCCGGTGGATTTAAGTCAAGTTTTCAGTGTTGATCGTATTCTTTTCATCGTTTCAAATGCTTTCTCATGTCGGTGCATCTCTTAATCATCCACTTCTCGTTATTCATTTGTTCCGGAGTGTTGAAGATATCTCAGAAGATTCTAGTTTCCATTCTCAATTCACTCAAGTTCTTTCGAGATTGCTATCTCATTCAAGCCATTTAATTCTACCGGTGCAATATCTACTTCAAACAATTGTTCAACGGTGGTTCTTTTGAGTGGGCCCTAACCCACAGGTCTTTCCCAGGATCTTACCTGACTCTTCTAATTTTCCAGAGCTATTCCCAAATTCATGGCAAAGTTTGACGTAAGAATGAATTATCATCAGTCATATGTCTTTCTCCAAGATCTTTCAAATTATTTTCATTGTTGGTTCAACCTTTCTAATTTTCATTCCGGAGTGCTTCAATAATTCATGGTGGTGTTTCTCATCGTCATTCTTCGATGTGAAGACCGAAGAAGAGTTTCTCTTAAATTTCGCTCTTTTCTCTTCAAGATTCTTGGTTCTAGCTTGATGCCATCCTCTCATAATTATTTTCGGTTGTGAGAATTCTTTTAACCCACCCGGAGCATTTCAGGAGTCTTTTCAGTTTGATTCTTCGGAGCCCATCATCTCAATATTATTCATTCAAGCGTTCAACTCTTGTTTTCCAAATCTCACCGGTGCATCGTCGAAATATCCTCTAATCAGTTCATGATCTCTTCGTTCTAATGTATCTAAATTCTGTCAAATATCTTTATTCGTTTTCCAATTCTTCACGGTGAATTGTGCCTTCTTCGTTCATTCTCAATTCTTACGGTGGTTTGTTCAAGATTTCACTTCCTTTGTTATCATATCAATTTATTCGTTGTTTCAATCCCACCGGCGATTCCATCAAGACCTTCCCAAGTTTGCGCCATATCTATCTTAATCCTTTCTACGGGAATAAGTAGTATGCCAAATCCGTTGCTTGTCATCAATTTTATTGGTGAAGGATCAGCATAATGTAATTCTTATTCTTGTTCCATCGAGTAAGTTCAATTCCTTATTCCGGAGGATCATCAAAATTCTTGATTTCATTTGGTCATCTTTTCTTTCCGGAGTTCCAAGTTTTCTCGGTTATATCATTTCAAAGCTTCATCTTATCACTGCAAGACTTCACCTTGTGTTGTCAACTTCTCTTTCTTTTATCATCCTTTTGGTTACCGGAGTCCATCATGGAGGCTCTACATGGTGGTTCGTCAAGGATTCATTTCTTTCTCGAATTGTTCTTCAAGATTTCTCTCGGAGTTATGGTCCGCCAAGCTATACTCAAAATTGAACATGGTGCTCAACACATGTTTTGTTTTGAGGAGTTCAAGTATTCTTCTTCTTGCATTTCGAAGTGCAATTCGTTCTACCTTATCATTTGAGGTGGTGTTATGTCATTCTCGACAATTTGAGTTCGTGTTTCATGATTCAAATGTTGTCAAGAATGAGGTATTTTAAATCCATCAATCTCTTCATTGGAGTTGTCTTGGGCTATATTTCACCTAAAGCTTTCCCTAAGGATTGTTGCTATTTATGGTGCTTATAAATGACCCAAGTTCTTCATTTGTCCTCCCGGTGATATAAGTTTTCATCTTCTTGTTGATCTTAATTCAATCGTTTGTTTCCGTTGGTGGCGTAAGCTCACCTCATAATGTGGAGATGTTTCCATAAGCCCACTACAAGTTTATTCATTTCGTTGTTGGTTTTCCAACAACTCCGCTCAATTCTTCTTTGCAAGGGTGCTTTTCCAAGTTCATTTGCGGCGAAGTTGTCATTATCTTCTCCGCTCTTTTCTTTCCAACCATCTAGTTTTTCATTGCATTCTTTCATTTCTATCGAAGGCATTGTGATGTTGCTATTTTCACCCATCATCTCGCTTTTGCCAAGATCAAGTTCTTTTCGTGCTTATCCATTTAACCGGAGTGTTGGGTCTATCATTCCTCTTTAATCGTAGTCTCATCCAGATGCTTTCATTTTGCCAAGTTCATGTTCAATTCCTTCCATTTTTCAGTCGGAGTGCTGTCCAAATTATATCAATCTTATTCCTTCTCGATATAGTTTTAACCAGAGTGGTTTCAATATCTATCTTATCACTAAACCTCTTGGTTTTCGTCGTATCCCTTGTTCCTCTTTTCTAACAGAGTGTTTTCAACTTTGTTCATCTTCGTTGTTTTCTTTCTTTCATTTTGTTCAACCTCTCAAGGTTCTTTGGTTTCATTCTGCTTGTCAAAGAAGCAACTTTGTTTTACCTCTTCCTCTTCCGCTTTTCTCCGTGCCATCCTAGATCTCGGACGAGATCCTCTCGTAGTGGTGGAGTGTTGTGACGCCCCAAGACCGGAGCTTCAGTTGCCTTCCAGGGTTTCCGAGTTTTGTCGTGTGGTTGTTTTGTTTTTGCATTGCATCATGTCATCATGCCATCATATCGTTTATTTTTTAAAACTCTTCTAAATAAATTGTATGGATTTTTCTCGATCCATTTAAACCGAGGGATTCACATGGTGACTTCTCTTTATAACATATCGTCCCAATATTATTAGGGAGCTATAATAAATATTCCATTAATTTGGAATTCACCATAACACACTTGCAAAATCCCATGCCTTTTTCTGCTCCGAGTTGACCTCCAAACCTTGCCATTATTATTCTATCATTTTCCGGAGTTCCACCAAAAATCCTTGAATCATTTTTGTTAAATTCTTCACATTTTTGTGAGTCCGGAAAAATAATCCCCATGTCCAACTTCTTCCTCTAACCTCTTTCTTTTTTTTTCTTAATCTTCGCTTTCTTTCTTTTCTTTTTTTTTAAGAGAGAGAGAGAGAGGAGCTAGGCCCAGCCGGCCCCTGGCTTTTTCTCCTCCACCAGGCCCGCGGCCTCCCAAGGCCCATGGCCCCTTCCTAACCCTAGCCCGCAGCCATCTCTCTCCCATCTCCCTCCTGCGCCCGATCCCACCAGCGCCGCCTCCCCATCGCTCCCCCGCCTGATCCCCTCGTCCTCCCCATCGCCTCCCGATTCCCCGATCCGCATCTCTCCCTCTCCTCGCCGCCTCTCTCTCCTCGCCTGATCGGGATCTCGCCACGCCCCCATCTCCCTCACGCCTGCCGCCTCCTGCCTGGCCTCCCGCCCATCCATCTCCTCTCCGACCAGGAGCGCCATTCCTTCCTCCCGTCGCCGCTTCCTGCCGGGCGCCAGAGGAGCTACGCCATGTCCGCCTCCTCCTCTGCACCTTCCCGTCAGCCTTGTTCCTCCCTCCACCGGGCGCCACCTGCTCTCGCCCGCCTTCGCCTCCGCCCGCCACACGCGCCGACCAGAGAGCCGCCGTGACTCTCGCCCTTCGCGCCGTGGCCTCCTCTCCCTCATCCAACAAGCGCTTCTCCCTGCCCTCTCTCGTCGCCTCCTCGCGACCACCATGCCCGAGTCACCGCCAGCGCTGCCATGGCCGCCTCCTGCTCCACCTCGGGAGGTCCTGCCCGACGCCATGGTCGCCCCATGGAGTCCCCGCCGCCGGGACTAGATGGGTCCCTGCCCGCCTCGCCTCTTTGGATGAACCGTGGCTGCTATGTTGCCCAGAAACCGCTTTTGTTGCTGCCGCACGGACGCCAAGACCAAGACCGCACCGACCACATCGTCTCACCGGATCGTCAAGACCATCTCGGTTTTTTATGAGTACCTCTACGCCCAACCGGAAACGCCAAGTACCGACACCGTGGGTTCCTCAAGGCCGCCAAGTTCGACTACACGATGATGCGATAAGTACCACGACTACTCTCGAGGACATTCGGTTCCGCTAAGGTCGACTTCACAAACGACAAGTACCCTTCGATTGCCGAGTACCACTACCGCCGACCCGGAGACATCGGATGCGCCAAGTCCCTCTTCAACATCTACGAAAAACGTGTACAACTACCGTCGCCAAGACCTGTAACGGAACCGCTGTTCGACTACCTTCGTGTACCACTACTTCGGCGACGAGATGTACCACTACCTTCGAACATGAACGTCTACTTCCCACGACAACCCCGAAGGGTTTCGGACCCGTCAAGTACCTCTTCGAAAACGAACGTGAACGACTACTTCCTCTACTTCCCTCGACGACCCGTGAACGACTACTTCCCTCTACGAAACTCGACCCGTCCCGTTTGAACGTTCCGAAGGTATAACCCGTGACGACCGCCGTGTCCGAATTGTTCTTGCGATGCCCTCTTTGCCATGCCACTGCTCCGTGGGAACCCGAATCCGGATCACCCCACCATCCTTGCATGACTCGCTCACACCCCTTCCTTTTGCATCGGTATCTCCGTGAGCTACTGAACCGATATGTTGCCGTGGCACCCTTTCTTCCACCACGGTAACATAATGCTTCATAATGCTCATGTCAACTTTTATTAATTTTGCATAAACTTGCACTTGTCATCCGTGATCATGATAACAACATTTAATTGTTTAAAATTGTTGTTTGCATTAATTTGCTTAAATGCCATGCTAAAATGATTTATTTCATAACTAAATAACCGTGAACTCGGATTTAAATAATTTATATATGTAAATGGGGTAGAAAATGCCTAGTTTAACATGGTAGCATTACTTTGCATGTTTAACAACATTAAAATTGTGTTTAGGGCAGAACAGTACCTAATCCATAATTTGCATATGGGGATTTTCCTAATTGTTGTTCGTTGCTTCCGCCTCATTTAAATTTGCCTAAATAGGTAGTTTAATTTTGCTTCACCTCTTGCCATGTTTAATAACATTTAATATTGTTGAGTACCTAACCGAGAGAGAATTAAATAAGTGTTGTGGTGTTTGTCAATATGCAACCTGCTGTATATTGAGCTCCACTTAATTTGTAGGATTGTTTGTGCATATTGCCATGCCATGTTATTTAAACCGGACATGCATCATACTTGTTTGTGCATCATGCCATGTTTATGTGATGGTTGTTTACTATGTGGTTTGCTTCTTTCCGGTTTGCTTCTCTCGTTAGCTTCGGTTTCGTCCCGGAGTTGTGAGGATTCGTTCGACTTCGTCCGTTTGCCTTCTTCATGGATTCGTTCTTCTTCCTTATGGATTTCGTGCAAGATGACCATACCTCGAAATCACTTCTATCTTTGCTTGCTAGATGCTCGCTCTTTTGCTATGCCTATGCTACGATGCCTACCACTTGCTATATCATGCCTCCCATGTTGCCATGTCAAACCTCTAACCATCCTTTCCTAGCAAACCGTTGCTTGGCTATGTTACCGCTTTGCTCAGCCCCTCTTATAGCGTTGTTAGTTGCAGTTGAAGATGAAGTTTGTTCCTTGTTGGAACATGGAGATGTTGTTCCTTGTTGGAACATGTTTACTTGTTGGGATATCACAATATATCTTATATTATTAATGCATCTATATACTTGGTAAAGGGTGGAAGGCTCGGCCTTATGCCCGGTGTTTTGTTCCACTCTTGCCGCCTAGTTTCCGCCATATCGGTATTATGTTCCCGGATTTTGCGTCCCCTAACGCTGTCGGGTGATTTATGGGACCCCTTGACAGTTCGCTTTGAATAAGACTTTTCCAGAAGGCCCAACATTGGTTTTACCATTTGCCTCACCTATGCCCTTTTTTCCCTTGGGTTTCGGAGCCCGAGGGTCATCTTTATTTAGCCCCCCGGCCGCTGTGCTCCTTCGAGTGTTGGTCCGAACCGAGCAGAACCTGCATGGGCCACCTCGGGCAACTCGAGGGTTGGTTTTACTCGTAGCTTGACTTATCCGGTGTGCCCCGAGACCGAGGTACGCATGCACTCCTATCAGAT
>JAHIAM010004065.1:0-37798 GCA_021605205.1 Aegilops longissima | reverse complement strand
GGCGACCTCTCTTCATCTCGCTCGACTCAATGTAGCGTGTCACCAGGGGCTCTCCCAGCTCTGGCGTGTCGGTGGGCCGTGCAGCCGGTGAGGGAGTAGCGACAGACGCCAGTGACAAGCCACCATCATGGCGGGCGGGCGCGCATAGCGAGTCCTGTTACACTGTTCCGGGCGTGAGGCGGGCATTGATGACTCTTGTCCCTTGCACGTCGAGTTAGGTATAGATTCTGTACACTTTGTACAAGCGGTGTACCAACCTATGTTTTTACCATGGTAACCTTGTCTACTTGCCACATGTGGTAACCCCTTGGACCTATAAAGGAGGCCCGAGGGCAGCGTGAAGGGTTGGTTAGGCTGGTTTTCTAGTCGGCTCGGACAGTTCATCACCTCAAGCTAGGTCTTGTAGCTTCGCATTGCTCCCTAGCAAGAACACAAGAGAATCCACAAAACAGGTAGGAGTATTATCTCTCGGAGAGCTCCGAGCTGGGTCGCCCCCCCTCGTGTGCATCGCCTCGATCCGCTCTTCATGCAACCTCCTCCCCCTCCGAACCACAAGGGACCCGGGTCCCATGGGTGCTCGTGGGGCACGATCGATTCTTCCCAGGCAATTGGAGCTAAGGTCGAAGGTCAATAAGGGAAAAAGAAGAAGCATAGCGAAGTGGAGAAGCGAGTGGTTTACCCGCTGGCCGGGTTAGAGTCGAAGCCCCTTCTCCATGAGTCAGGCGTCGAGGCAAAGCCACCGGCGCTTCCGTTCCCCCCTCCTCCTTTGCTCAGCCTCGGTGTAACAGCCCTACAATTTGGTTGCAGATAGTGGCATTGCATCCGTGCATCATGTCTAAAGTTTTGTGAAATTGAAATGGGGATTGTTCCAAACCCTAGCATCAAAATTAAGTCAAATAGGTTCAACTGAAAATTGCATTCAATGAACCCAAAATGCCTTCATCAATGTTTGATATTTTTATAAGGCTTTGAGTCCAAACCAAAATGGTGAACATTTTTTGGAATATTTTGGAGCTGAATTTAAATCATTATTGTATTTGAATTTGGTATTATATTCATAATATATGGAATATGTTTCAAATAACTTTGAAATGTTTTATGTGCTATTGGAAAAGTCCATCCGGCAACATAAAAATATTCAAAGGTTTTATCCTTGTTTTCAAATTGTTCTGAATTTTAAACGGTGGCAGAATGTTAAATTAAAGAAAACAAAACAAAAAGTTAAAAAAGGGAAACCTCACACAGCCTCACAACTGGCTTCAGCTTGGCTTCTCTCGGCCCAGCCCACCAGCAAAACTGCCATGAGCTTCTTCAAGCTCCTGCCTGTAGGAGCTGCTGCGTGCCCGCATCACAGCCGACCGCGGCCACGTCTCCCTGCCACCTCCTGCTTGCCTCCCTCGACCTGATCCGCGCCTGGAGACGCCCGAGCCCCTCCTGGTCCTTCCCCTCTCTCGCAGATCACTCTCCTTTCCCCTGCTCTCTCTCTCTCTCTCTACCTTGCGCTTGAGCCTGTCGCATGTCGTCGCCGCTTCGCCGTAGCCACGTACCTGCCACCGCGCCTCGCCCGGTAGCGCTGGAAGCTCCTTCGCCGTCCTCGTCCCTCCTTGCTGGCGACGCAGCGAGAGAACCCCGGCGGCGCCTGCAACATCATCTCCAACCACGGCGGCCGAGATCACGCCGCCGTCTAAATGCGCCCGAGGCCTTCCCGAACACGCTAACCTTCCCTCGTCTCCATGTGAGCTCACGGACGAACACCCCTCTCATTCGCCTAGATTGCTTGCCGTAGTCGCCGATTCGCCGGATCTGAAACCGCAGCCGCCCGAGCTCGCCGCCGGTGATGCTCCGGTGGCCTTTCAATCTCAATGACCTACCCAACACACTCGCTGCGCGCGTAATTTCTTCCCGCTGCTGCTTTGCTACCCGCTTGCTCTAGCGCGGCTGCCTTACACCGAACTCGGCCGCCGCCAACTCGCTGTCCCGCCGTTGCCGCCACCCAGCGCCGCCCGAGGCCACCAGACCGAGCCTCATTGCGCCCGCTTCCAGCAGCGATCGTCGTGCGACCTCTCGTCGCCGGAGTTGGCGGACGGGCAACCCGCGCGTCGATTAACTGCCGGCGGCTAACGCCCGTTCGGATAACAGACACGTCATTAGCGGCTAATGAGGCCACTAACTAACCCACATGCTCAACGACACATGGGCCCGTCCTAATTAACCCCTGTTTTGTTTACATTTAGATTAGTTTAAAATTGGCGGGACCCACACGCCGAGAGTTGACCATGCGGCGTGGCTGGGCAATGACTAGGCCCACCTGAATGTGACACTAGCCAGCTCTGTGCTACTAACGTGTGGACCCCACATGTCAGGTTTGACCTAGACCGGTCAGCTGACATGCTGATGTCCGTCTGATGTCATGCTGACGCAGTAAGCATTTTCTGGAATATTTCTAATTCAAAAATGATTTGGAAATTTAAAAAATGTTGCAAAACTTTGAAAAATCATAGAAACTCAACCGTAACTCCAAATAAGATAAGTTATATATGGAAAATGATCAGAAATATACAATCTATCCATGTGTAGCATTTTCATGCATGTTTGAGCAAGTTAACCTCACTGTTTAGGATGAAACATGATTAGGACAAATTTGAAAATAGACTTGGAGATGGAATTTGATCTAGCTTTGAATTCCACTTCAATCAAAATGATTTCCTGTTGCATTAGCCAAATCAGAGCATATTGCCATGTCATGATCGTGCATCATATTGTTGCATTGCATTGATTGTGTTCTTCCTTGTTTGCCGGTGTTTGTCCCCTCTCGATAGACGTGGTTCCGACGATGTGATCGATGACACCGATGAAGAACTATACTATCTTCAGAAGTGCCAGGCAAGCAAAACCCCCTTGTTCATTCTGATACAATCCCACTCTCTCGCTCCTGCTCTCTTTTACTGCATTAGGACAACAACGATTCAACTGTTACATGCTGCGGTAGTTGAACCCTTTCCTCTGCATGACTGTCATTGCCACGATAAATAGATGAAACCCACTAGCATGAGTAGGAGTTGTTTGAGCCCAGATGTGCCTACTCATTCATGCTTATTTGTCATGCCTGCTATTGCTTAGAGTTGAGTCAGGTCTGATTCATCGGGGATGAATTAGAATGTGGTGAACATGTCCTACTATTGAGAGCTAAGTGTGTGAACACGATTTGGTAAAGGTAGCGGTGAGAGGCCATGTAGGAGTACATGGTGGGTTGTCTCATTACGCCGAATCCTCGAGGGCTGAGTTACGTGTTTGTGATCCATGAGCAGTTACTACCGCACATTGGGCTCGGGTGCTCCAAGCTCTCTCGACTTATTAATCAACCTGATCTCTGTCCAGGAGTTGCAACTAGTTTCTGGTGTTTGTAGGTAGTGTTAGTAGTCTACCAAGTGGCACCCGATGCAGGTGGGCTTGGGACAGACTAGGCACCATGGCGGGTATGCCAAGCGTCGCCCGTTTGGTGGGCTTGGAACCTGTACACATCGTTTGGGGCCGTGGCGACATCTGGCGGATCTCCTTGCGGATGGAACCGAATAGGCGATAAACCTGGACTAGAGACTTGTGTGGTTAGTCAGGTCGTGGCCGACTCCCTCGCCAGAGCTTCCGTTTGAAGGTTCTTTGAGATACACGCGTGTACATGGTGGTAAGTGGCGAGGCGTGTGTGAAGAAGTACACCCCTACGGTGTTATAAATGATCTATTGAATAGCCGTGTCCGCGATAAGGACTTCAGGTTGCTGTACAGTTCATAGACAAGTGAAAGTGGATACTCTAAAATGCGCAAAGATAAGCGTGGCGCTATGGATGGCGTTCTCATAGGAAGGCAGGGAGGCGGATCCATAGTGGTGTATTGATATGGTGAATATGTGGACTGGTGTGCATCCTTGAGTCAAAAGCTGGCTTGCTGCGATTAAACTCCACCACCCCCATTTATTGATCTTGATGCATATGTAGTTAGTTACGATGTAAGTCTTTACGGGTACATTTGTACTCACATTTGCCTATTTTACGTTTTTGCAGAGACTTCCGTCTCACTTGTAGTTCCACGTGGACTTCGACGTTTAGCTTGATACCTCAGCTACGATCTTGTGCCCTCGACAGGATCTGGTAGATAGTCAGGCTTCTAAGCCTTTTTCATTTGTAGATCTCTGTACTCAGACATGTTAAGCTTCCGCTTGTGCTTTTTGCTTGTATGCTCTGTATGTTGGGTCATGAGAACCATGTTTGTAATATCTCGCTCCTCGGAGCCTATTGAATAAATGCTTGACTCATAGAGTTATGTTGTGATGCCATGTTGTATTTACACATATCGAGCATATTGTGTGTATGATTGAAATACTTGGTATGTGTGGGATCCGACAACCTAGTTGTTTATCCTTGGTAGCCTCTCTTATGGGGAAATGTAGTCTTGTGCTTCCATGAGCCATAGTAGTCCGCTTCTGACCCGGTTCATCGAGTCCTGCTAGCCCAGCACTCTTGCTCCGGAACACTTGGTAGCGGCATGTGATTCACTTCGTTCTGTATACATCCTTGGGAAATGTCACTTGTGTGACATCCAGAGTCCTGCCTAGCCTGCTACAGCCGGGTTCACAGAGTCCTGTTAGCCCATGCTACAGCCGGATTCGCATGCTGGCTGACCGACATGCTCGATGTTGATTCATGTGTGCATGTCCCTATAATTTAGTGCCACTTTGGATTCACGACTAGTCATGTCGGCCGGGTTCTCTGTCATATGGATGCTAGCGACCTTTGTCATATCGTGAGCCAAAAGGCGCCAAGCGGTCTGGGCCATGGTAAGGCGACACCGTGGGAATACCGTGCGTGAGGCGCAAAGTGATATGAGGTGTTACCGGCTGGATCGATGTGACTTGGAATCGGGGTCCTGGCACTCGGTGCTCGGTGTCCTTGCCGGGGACGCCACTTGGCGCAGTGTAGTCGACGGGGGCGGCACGATCGAAGAAGCCCCCTGTGGCTCCCCTTGGTGCTGCTCCCCTCCTGCATCCATGGCACGGTTAACAATGAAGCATCACGCGCGACACACGTTGATTGAGGGTGGGTGGTGGACTCACGCTGGGGGCTGGGCCGGGGGCTGCTCTCCGGACTGCTCGACACCACCAGTGGCGTACTGGAGGTACCTGTCGGGGGCTGGCCGCTTGCCGAAACCCTGGCCCTCCTGATCCTTTGGGCCAGCGTCTCCACATCCCTGCAAGACGAAGACAGGTAAGCAACACCGTCAAGGGGGGGGTGCAAGGAATGAGTGAGGAAAGCAGAGGCTTACTCTTTGTTCCCTTCCTCCTACTCCTCTGCTGCTTTCCTCTTCCGCTCCAGGCTGAGAGGCCAGTGCTCACTCTCCGGGCTAAGAGGCCCGAAGTCAAACAAGTCATCCCAATCCCTGCACCGATGTTTGCCGGCGAGGAGGGAGGTGATGCCGTCTGGGCGCGCTTGGATGATGAAGAAGCAGGCGTCCTCTTCTTCGACGCCACGGCTTTCGCCGTTTTCTTCGTCGCCACCGCCCTCGTCTGGCGCACGGGCGCCTCCTGGGCTTGCCGCTGCTGCACAGTTCGGTCGAGGCGGACCGGCTCGCCAGAGGTGTCCCGCCGCAGGACCTGCCTCCTTCCGATGGTCGTAGGGTCAGCGGTTGCGGTACTTCCCTCCTCGCCCTCCTCCAATGACGATCCGTCGGCGGCATCCTCGACGAGGGGAGCCCCGGTGTCGACACCGCTGGCCTCCCCAGCGGTTGCTGCCCACCAGGCGAGCTCCACCTCCTCCGCCTCCGCCGCGACCTTGTCCACCACGCCGGCGGCGCTGCCGGCCTCCTTGACGAGCCTTGCCTCCTCCTCGGCAAGCCTCGCCTCCTCCACCCTGGCGGCAATATAGTCTAGCTCCACCGGGGAGGTGTCCTGGATGAGCCGCGGCTCGTCAGTGATGTATATCTCATGGAGACTGTCGAAGAACTCCTGCACCGCGAGCTCGTCCGGCTCAGCCCAACTCGGATCGAGGCCGTGCGCGTTAAAGAGTGGCATCATGGCGATGATCTCATTCCGACTAGAGTTGTTGCTCAGCGGAACCACTCCTACCGGCAGCTTGAAAACAGGCTCCTTGTCAACCTTGCCGGCCTTCGCGGCGGCCCTGGCAAGCTTGCCGGACCGCTCGAACTCGCCCACGTCGTCGACCTCGAGCTGGAAGATTTGCTGGCAAAGATGGGCGTGTCGCAGCACCGTCAGGTTTTATCGAGGCTGGGACGAAGCCTCATGATGTCGGCGGCGTTCACGTAGAGCTAGGCCGGCCTCCCCTTGTCATGCAGAGGGGAAATCCGGTGGCGGATGATGTCCGCCCCAATCATCTCGAGGGAGAGCCCGGCCTGGGTAAGCCGGAGAATCCTGGTGGTGGCGATCGTGAGCTTCGCGTCGTCAGCATCGACTTCACCCCAATTGCCGCCCGAACCGGGCGGCTTCCGCTAACGTCGCGGCAGAATCTGGCGGGTCTTTTCCTCAATCTAGCACCACCGGCCCCGCCATTCTTCCACCTCTCCTTCATGGCGCCATCCGGCACGCCTTTGGCCCTAGGGATCCAGGCGGCGAGCCAGAATGTCGCCCCCTGCACGGATCCGAGGGGAGAAGTAATGGCGGAAGAGCGCCGTGCTGGGGTGCACCCCAACGAAGCCCTCACAGAGATAGGCGAAGAGGGCCATACACGCCACGACATTCGGAGTAAAATCCAGGAGGTGGAAGCCATAGGTGTGCATGATGTCCTTGAAGAAATCGGAGAAGGGGGAACAGAGCCTGCAATAGAAATAGTCGACGAAGAAGGGGTATCGGTGCATGGAGGGGGCGGCACTGGCAAGGACGACGGTCGTGGCCGGATGCCCCGTCTTCTCTCCCCCCGTCTTCAAACCCCACAAACACTTGAACATCCCCCGAAGCTCGGGCACGCCAACCGTCGAGGGGAAATAGGCAAATTGCACTTGTCGCGCCACCAGCTCGCTCTCCGGCTGCTCCGACAAACCGGCATCCTTCGCCACTCCCTTGCTCTTGGTGGACTTGGGCGCCATGGCGACTGCAGGAAGCGGAAAAGCAGAGGACGGCGAAAGCACGGCGGCGATGGGCGAAAGCGGAGAGGCTCGAGAAGAAGGGGGAAACGGTTCTGACATTGGAGGAAGGCATAGGGAAGGGGTGAAAGTGAGCAGCGCGCCCGTGGTTATTCCTTTTTATCGGGAAGGCGCGGGCCGCCTCCTTTCCCATTAACTGCGATGCGACGCATCCGTGCGGGCGCTATCCCACGCATGCCTCCCACGTCATGCACGCGCGCACAACCCCCACGTCGTGCGTTCGACGCGGGTCGTGGGGAAGCGCAGCGGACGGAACAGTAGTCGCAGTAAAAATCCACCCCAACTGTGTCACGCCCAGGATGCGACCCTATCCTAAAGGAACTCGAAGGTCCCACCAAGGATAGAAGCGCATCTTGAAGACGCTTTTGCAAGGTGGATATCATTACATCAACATTACATAGTAGATGGGGATACATACATAAGGCACAAATGCCACAAGAATACATCAACATCATATACAAGAGATCAACATCCGACTACGGATGGAACATAAACAAACTCAAACAATATCCACCACCTTTAGCCAGGCTGCCGACTGGAACCTATCCCCGATCGAAGAAGAAGCGGAAGAAGAACTCCAAAACAAGCAAACATCGCTCTCGCGTCATGATCATCGCAAACCTGTACCTGCTGGCTGGTGTTGTAGTAATCTGTGAGCCACGAGGACTCAGCAATCCCATTACCATGGGTATCAAGACTAGCAAAGCTTAATGGGAATGGAAGGGATAAAGTGGTGAGGTTGCAGCAGCGAATAAGCATATATGGTGGCTAACATACGCAAATGAGAGCGAGAAGAGAAACAAAGGAACGGTCATCAACTACTAATGATCAAGAAGTGATCCTGAACTCCTACTTACGTCAGACATAACCCAGAAACCGTGTTCTCCTCTCGATCAACCCCGAAAAGAGACACTCACGTTTACGCACACGGTTGGTGTATTTTAGAAGAGTTTGCTTCAAGTTTACTACAACCGGATATTAACAAATTCCCATCTGCCACATAAGCGCGGCACGGCTTCGAAAGTTCAAACCCTGCGGGTGGCCCAACAGCCCATGATAAGCTCTCGCGATCAACGAAGGATATTCCTTCTCCCGGAAGACCCGATCAGTCTCGGAATCCGGCTACAAGACATTTCGACAGTAATAAAACAAGACCAGCAAAGCCGCCCGATCTTGAAACAATCCCGATAGGAGCTGCACATATCTCGTTCTCGGGCAACACCGGATGAGACATCCTACGAGTAAAACCAACCCTCAAGTTGCCCCAAGGTACCCCCGCAGTCTACTCGGTTCGGACCAGCACTTAGAGAAGCATCGGCCGGGGGCTGAATAAAGATGACCCTTGGGTTAATTACTCCCAAGGAAATGTAGGTGGTGGTGAGGCAAATGGTAAAACCAATGTTGGGCCTTCTGGAGAGTCTTATTCAAAGCGAACTGTCAAGGGGTCCCATAAATCACCCGACCGCGTTAGGGACGCAAAACCCGGGAACATAATACCGATATGACGGAAACTAGGGCGGCAAGAGTGGAACAAAACACCAGGCAAAAGGCCGAGCCTTCCACCCTTTACCAAGTATATATATGCATTAATAATATAAGAGATATTGTGATATCCCAACCAAGTAAACATGTTCCAACTAGGAACAACATCTCCATGTTCCAAGAAGGAACAAACTTCATCTTCACCTGCAACTAACAACGCCATAAGAGGGGCTGAGCAAAGCGGTAACATAGCTAAACAACGGTTTGCTAGGAAAGGTGTCAAAGGTTAGAGGCTGACATGGCAATTTGGGAGGCTTGAGGAACAAGTGATAGGTAGCGCAGCATAGCGATAGAACGAAGCAACTAGCATAGCAATGATAGTAGTGAGATCCAGGGTAGCGGTCATCTTGCCTGAAATCCCGCTAGGAAGAAGAACGAGTCCTGAAGAAGATGAAGCCACGAAGACGAACCAAGCGTGAGCGAGCGAATCCTCACGAGCATAGCAAACAGGAACTAACAAGAAGAAGCACACAACATAGTAAACACACCACCCATCTACAAGACATGATGCTCAACCAAGTATGATGCATGACAAAGCTACATGAAGCTACTCATGGCAAGAGATGATGCAAACAAGAGCAAGACATCAAGGCAAGTTTAAATGAGGCCGGAAACAACATATAACAGTTCCGGTAAGTCCTCATATGCAAATTTCGAAATTGGTCCAGATCTGAATAAACCTTATGTTCAAGTTGTTAAACAGCAAGTTAAAATGAACCAAGATGATCTACACGAAATTCTAGTCAAGTTACATATAAATTTCATTAAATTCGGAGCTACGGCCTAGAAGATATGAGCAAAACAAGTTAAACATGGCATTGATGCAAAATGCATACAAACATCAAGCAAACACCTCAAAACAAGGATGCAACATGGTAATATGAAGCCACATGCAATTCTAAGCAAGTTTTCATATAGAGCACACTCAAAACGGAGCAACGGTTCAACACATACACCCTATACAAGTTTAAAGGACAAACTGTGCAAAACAGCAACTAGGCATATTGCAAGCATCAAAACAATATGCTACAGCACCTCAATATGAAAAAAAAGGCATGGGCATGATGTACAGGTAAAGCATTACAAAACATGAACACTGAGCTATCTCCAGAAATCACTAGAACATGCTCAAAAACACATGGCAAGATTACAAATAATAACAGTTTCACAGACAAACAGAATTTACAGGACATGGCAGAAATAACATCAGGTTGCAATGTTTAGAGCTATCAAACAACATGTTACAGCAAGCTATCAAGTCAAACCAGGGCATGGCATGAATCTACTCAAAGCATATAATAAAAGTCCCTTAGTGACCATAAGCCAAAAGGGATCACAAAATACAGTTGCAAGCATGTGAATATAGCAAAACCATAAACAGATTCAGACTTGGTGCAAAACTGGAGCATGGCATAAACAGATAACAAGTAGGCATGTTGGTGAGCTTGAACCACTCACCACAGAGAAATACATGGCATGGCAAGGCAAACAACAGTTAGAAGGCATGTGTATGAAGGTAAGCATGGCAAGAGAAAGTTCATAGAGTGCATGGATCACTAGCAACAAGCATGGAAACATTGAACTCAATGATAGCAGGCTGACAGCAACATTATTTAGCAATTTGAGAGCAAGATTACAACAAGTTACAGCAGGCTATAATTGCAACCATGGGCATGGATGGATAGATCATGACATGTATAACAAAACATCCTTAGTGAACATCTCCAGATTATGCATAGAATGACTTGTAGAAGCTGGTTAACATAGCATCATGATATAGCAGATTCAGACATGCAAAACAACAACATCAAGTACCCTACTTAACAAGCTTGATGCACTCACTACAGGAATCACAAAAATACATGGATAGCACCCCTGTAAAGATGGCATGGCATAGTTCAAAACTCATGTAGAGCTCATGCTCATAGGATGCACACATCAAATGCAACAAAAATGACAAATCACCAAGTTATAACAGTTTCAGCAGATTAACATCACATAGAACTCTTGCAACGATGATTAGGGCATTCAAGGTGAGCTCAAATGAAAATGATGCAATGATATGAAATGATGTACTTGTCGATTCGAACAATTTTACATATTACACGCACGTAGAGGACGGGCGGGGCGGTGGCGCCTTTCGGGCCCCGATGGGCTCGGGCGGGCCCTGCGACGGGTCATGGCGGGCTTCGGGCGGGAGGAGAGAGACGACGCCGGCGGGGACGCGTGGCAGGCTGCGGTTGGTCGGGGAGGCGGCGGCTGGACATGTCCGGCCGGGGACGGACATGTCCGGCGCGGCGCGGAGGGGAGAACTAGGGTTTGGACTGCGGGATTTCGGGGAGGAAGACATATATATAGGTAGAGGGAGCTAGGAGAGTCCAAATGAGGAGCGGTTTTCGGCCACGCGATCGTGATCGAACGACCGAGAGCATGGAGGGGAGTTTGCTGGGTTCTGGGCCACTTTGGAAGGGGTGTTGGGCTGCAACTCAAAGAGAGCTTTGCGGTTACCTGGTTAACCGTTGGAGTATCAAACGACCTCCAAATGGCACGAAACTTGACAGGCGGACTACCGGTGCTATACCAAGGCCGCTTGGCAAACCTCGGGTCATTCCGAGAAAGTTTAACACCCGCATACGAAAGAGAGGAAAAAGGGGGCGCCGAGAGACACAGGAGTGCCGGATTGCAAAACGGACAACGGGGAAAATGCTCGGATGCATGAGACGAACACGTATGCAAAATGAAATGCACATGATGACATGATAAAAATGCAGATGATGACATGGCAAAGTGCAACACGCAAGCAAATGACATGGCAACGACGGTGAATAAATGGAAGACACCTGGCGCATCGAATCCGGGGCGTTACAAACTGCCCGCGCACCATTCTGGGCCTGGCCCAACAACGTGTTGCGCTTATGTGTGGCCCAGGCCCGGGGGCTCCTGTCGGTGTACAAAAGTAGGGGCTCTGCTTTTGACCCCTTTACTTGTGCACGGGCAGTCAGAGCCTCCCGCCACGGCCACACATAGACATAGCAGGAAAGGGGAGCTGGCGAGAAGTCGAAGCGATGAGGACAAATGAAGCAACGACAAGGACCAAGGCCACAAAGATGATACAGGCGTAGCAGGTTCCCCCGGCAAGGACCCTTGCTGGGGCAGCCTCAGCAGCCACGACAAGACCCTTGCCGGGGCAGCCCGCCCACGCCGGCCGAAGTGAGCCGCCCTTGAGCCCACCAACGCTCGACAAATGCATTGGGGCAGGGCTCGGGAGGCACCTCCATGGTGGCATGCAGATCTTTGTGAAGACATAGAATTCTCAAGATCAAATGAGGATAAGAGGGCAACCATCCTCACCGAACAAACCCACAAGACCCCCGACAAGACCCTTGCCGGGGAGGCCAGCGTGCCACGGCAAGACCCTTGCTGGGGAGGCCAGCGTGCCACGGCAGGACCCTTACGGGGAGGCCAGCATGCCACGGCACGACCCTTGCCAGGCCACCCGGCAAGACCCTTGCCGGGCCACCCGACAAGGCCCTCGCCAAAGCGCACCGGCTGGGCCACTACCATGTCCGCACCAGATAAGTCTTCGCCGCCGTTCGCATGCAGCTGCCGACCCAACCAGCTGGGCAGGCACCAGCATGGCGGCATGCAATCCTTCATGGAGGCTCCACCACCACGCGACCTCAACTGCTTGCCCGCCTACATGGCCCGCATGCATCACTGGCCAAGGCGCGTGTCCAAGCGGGGAGGAGCGGCGACGGACGGGACAGGCCTCGCCCCCATCCCCAATAAAGCGAAGGGACACCTAAGCCTCGCATTAAATGCGTCTTGTCCTGTAATACTAGCGATAGACTCGCGACCTCAGCACTTTCCACCTCTGTGTGCCCTTTGTGGCAGCCCCTTTCGCCTATAAAAGGAGGCCCATGGCACACAGAGAAAGGATTCGGCTCTTTCGAACCTCATAGCACCTAGAATTAGTTCGAGAGCTCAAGAACACTACATACATCCACCAAAGCAGGATCGTAGGGTTTTACGCACCTTTGCGGCCCCAACCTGGGTAAAATCCCTTTGTGTTGTCTGCTGGCCCCGCTCTTCTCACAATCCCCGCACCCCGCAACCGTAGAAGGGATTCCAGTGATCCCATAGGTGTCGTTTCCCACCGACACATATCGACTTCGAGGTTTGACTCGCCGACTTTGAAAGAGCAAACCTAGTCGCGCTACAACACATAGACGTGGTCGATCCTTGGGTGGTAGAGCACAAAACCTTTAGTGAGAAGACGAAAAATGACCGAGGCCAACAGAGGACGGACAGAGATATAATCAAAGAGCACAACTCATGTTTCACGCGTTGGTTCAAGGAGAAGCTTCTGTCGTACCGTTTACATGAGGATTCTTCCGCCGAAGAACAACTCATATTCGCCTTGTCACAGGGCGCCGAGCACAACCTGATGACGTATGAGGCGTACGATATCAACGGCTACACATTCTACACCGAGGAAAGGACATAAAGATCGATGGTTATCATAACTCCAGGGTAACGATGGAATCCTACACCGGTAACGACAAGGACAGATACTATGGAAGGATCGAGGAGATGTGGGAGCTGAGCTACGCTGGAGAGAAGGTCCTGATGTTCCCTGTCAGATGGGCCAAGAGCGTCCTAAAAGAAGACCGGTATTTCACCACCATGGTTATACCCGAAGCCAGATCCAAGACCGCCGGCGCAAACGTCACCGCGAAAAAGAACCATGGGTATTGGCTTCCCAAGTGGACCAATGCTTCTTCATTACCGACCCGTCAAAGTCCAGTCGTGTTGTCGTGAGGAGAGGCAAAAGGAAGATCATCGGAATGGATGGAGTCGCCAATGAGCAAGACTTCGACAAGTACAGCGACCCGAAGATGGAACATGACGACGATGATGAAGTACCAACATACACCACAAGAATAAGCAGGACCACCCTACCTAAAGGACGTCCGTTCAAGAGAAGAACTCCATTTACAAAAAATAAGGGCAAGAAGATTGTGAACAGATAGCTAGCTAAGATCGATTGTATTTAAATTGTAGCCTTCATTTCTCGATTGTATTTCGACATATTGAAATGATATTTCTTCTGTTCTAGTGTCCTCATGAATATTTATTTATGTTTACTATGGTATTGAATTTCTAACTCACAAAAAGTATTGAATTTTTTAATATTTTTTAAACTCATGAATATTTTTAAATTTCATGGGAACTTTTTGAATTCATGAATATTTTTTCAAACTTGATGAATATTTTTAACCCTCCACCGCTCCACCGCCGCCAACAACCCCCCGCACCCTCCCCCGCTCCACGGCCGCCGCCGACCCCCCGCACCCTCCCCTGTCTCCTCGCTCGGTTCCCCCGAACGGAATCGGCCGAGCGCACCACCCACCCCCTCCCTCCCCCCGAGCGGGACCTAGGTTCAAGATGCCGCTGCCAGCCCTCCGCTAGGCAACAAAAAATCCAAAAAAAATTACTGATGGCGCAACGCTAGGGGGTGCGCCATTCCTATCCAAAAGAAAAGATTACTAATGGCGCACCTCTAGAAGTGCGCCATTATATCGAAAAAAAGATTACTAATGGCGCACCGCCTGAGAGGTGCGCCATTGCCAACCCTCCCCCACTAAAGTCCCAGTCCCTTTCTATCTTCCCCAATCGATCACATCTCACCCGCCCACTTCCACGACCCGTCTTTGCGCCGCCCCGCCCGCGCCCGTCCCCACGCACCAGCGACCCCCGCGCCCGCTCCGCCGCCGGAGTCGCCACCGGAGCACTAGGAGGAGGAGGCCCACGTCCACCAGGAGGAGGAGGCCCGCTGAAGCACGTCTTCTTCCTCCGACCGACCCCATCTCACCGTCGCCACCACTGCTCCGGTCAGTCCCCTTCTCCTTCCGACACACAGTCAGTCCCCTGCTCCTTCTCGCCACCGTCCCTAACCCGTCACCGGCGACAGAGGATCCGTCTCGCCACCGTACGCCCGAGGCCACAATGCCTCGCTCAGCGCCTTCTGTTTCGCCGACCGGCTTCGCCTCCGACGTCCGTCACCCGTGCAACCTCGCTACCGGCGAGCTTCTCCCGCCGACTATAGGACAGGTAGCTAACTGCCTCATGTTCTGCTCTGTGAACTGCTATGTGGTGCTGCTCACGGATGATGGTAGGAATTTATGCAAATATTCAGAGACACAAAATATTGAAGTTGCTGTAACTGATTACTTTCCCAATTGAGAAAAATACATTATATTCTACCTGTTTCATACTCGGTGATTGCTGCAGCCAAGAAATGCATATCCGATGTTAAATGGTCCCAGAAATGACAGTACCATAACTACTGTTCTGCTCATGATCTTATTTTTATTTCTTTGATGAAAGTTGGTTCTTTTCTTCCCAAGTCAGGACCAGGACAAACATAAACTTTGAGGCTGAAAGGAAATCAAGTAAAGAACCACATAAGTTTAGAAGGTAAACAAACTATGCTATTTGAGAATGTACCTCATGAGACGATCAGAAGTGCGAGAATAATATCTGAATCAAGAATATATAACTCTTCGAAGCAAAAGAAATGGGAAAAAAATTGTACAATCTTTTTTATGAAGATATGCCAAACTCCTCAATAGTTGGTTAGTCTCATTAGGGTAAAATAATAGGATACTTTGTTAAATTAGAAGTCGTCAACATGCTGCTGATGAACTGCTTCTGTATCCTGTATGATATATGCGATGCTGCTGATGTATGGTTTTTCATCAAGAGGCCAAACATTCATCTAGTTTTGCTATGAACTGCTGCTAATGTATGATGTAGTTGCTTCACCTACTATCTTTCTTACGATTCTGCACTGTGCCGTTTAAGAGTTTTTAGATGAACGTCTATAGTGCTTTTTCTTCTCTGCTAACTCTGTTCTGGATTTCTTGTTCGCCGATAACAGCATGTTTGAAGTACAATTGTTACCAATGTGGGCTTGTGGAATCCCATTACAAAAGTCTTGAGTTGGATTCAGTCATAGGTTTTTGTGCTATTTCACATTTCCACCGGTACTTGGTCATTGCTGGTATCTCTTAACTGTTAACAAATGGCCAAATTGCAGCAATTAGCTTTTATTACCTTATTTACATCAAGTTTTAGTTAAACAATGATACTTGAATAATTTTGTGCTACTTCTGTTATGGTTTTGTGGACAGTATTTGACCTTATGGTAACTAGTTGGTGTCAGGCTTTGGGGTTTTGATTATTGGTATGAAGTACTGACAGAGGATCTTATTCACACCAAGTTTTAGTTAAACAATGGTACTTGAATGATTTTGTGCTACTTCTGTTGTGATTTTGTGGACAGTATTTGAACTTAATGGTAACTAGTTGGTTCTGAAAGCATGATCTTGCTATAACTTTAGTAGTAAGCAGAATAGATCGTCTTCATAAAGTAGCTCTAAATGTAGCATGGCATGTTACTACCATAGAGGTACCCAAATATGTAGGTGTAGTTTGTGTTTTATTTGTTCACATTATCGCTGTATTGCTCAATTAGACAATTAATGTTTATGAAGAAGAAGAATAAACCTGTTGTTGTTCTTTGTCATGCTCAGATTCACCGCTTGCTTGCTGTTTGTACTTGTGATGATGTTGTACTTGTGATGATGCTACTTGTGATCTTCTGAAATGACCCATTGGCGACTTCATTACGCTGGATAATGATTTTGGAGGTACCCAGTGGCCCTTGAGTTTGCGGAATGTTGATTAACTTCCGTTCCGGCAGAATCGGTACTCCATATGTCCTATTTTCAGCAAAGGTCATGCTGAAATTTTCCGTGAATTTTAGCATGACTTTGCTAAAAATAGGACATATGGGGTACTTGCAACTAATGCATGGGCCGCAGTATCTTAGTATTTAATTGAGTAGGATCAACTGCCTCTTGTGTTATACATATAGAAGTGTGATATGTTTACTGTCTCTTGGTGTATTAGAATTCTCCTTCCCTTTTCTTGATAGGGTATATTATTAGAAGATACCCATATATATCAGTCAACCTAGGGTGCCTTGGCATCGATAAACCCTAAATGATGAAAACTTAACTTTGCATTTAGGGTGCCTCAGCGTCGACAAACCCTAAATGATGAGACCATGATCTTGTTCCTTGATAATAACCAAATTTTTGACCAAATTTTTTTCCTATTTACAATGAAACATGGCCCTAGCGATGAGGCCGACCAGTTGAGCAAGCAATTCTGGAGCTGTCCCAGAGATGGAGGAAGAACCTCACCGCTACGAGGACGCTGCGGAAGACACCAATCCTGACTACACAACCCCTAGTGGCGTCTGGGATGACACCACCGATGGTGCCGCCGAGGATGCCACCATGATGATGCTAAGCGCCGCGCTTGATGGCAGCCAACCCGAAGAGGCAGCGGAAGGACGGCGCCCGAACGTGCTCGGCACCGTCAAGGAGGAATTCTTGAAATGTCCTCGAGGGGCATCCAACAGCGCCAGAAGAATTAGTCAAAGTGCAGCGGTTCAGCTCGAGTGCATTCTTGAACACCGTCTCGATCAACACGAGAACCTAAGGCATCTGACCGAGGGAATTTATGCAGCCTCCTCTTCACGGCTGCACGAGCGATACAAGTTCCCGGTGGCGTCGCAAACACCGCCTCGGGGAATAAAGTGAACAGTGCCACCCTCACGAGGATGAGCACGGCCCTGTCTACTTGGAGAAGCGCGGTGAAGAGAATGATTGACAAAGGTGATAGTTATGAGAAGATCAAGGCGAAAAATCCTTCGATAAGCGAAGATGACTACAAGGAGTTCAAGATCAAGTGCGAGAGCAGCGCAACCGTGGAATCAAGTCAGTGGGGGAAAGATATGCGGGACTTGAATTTAGGGGTCCACCAACTCGATCCCGGCGGTTACAGAGTCACGGAACCTATAAGGGACAAGGAGGACGCGAGCGTGCCGAGCAAGGCCTACAGCCCCGCTTCGATCAATACAGTGACAAGTAAACCAGGAACTATGTCAGGGCCCGGTACAAGATTGACCAGGTAACCAAGGAGCTTACCACGGATCCGAAGACCAAGGCACTTGAGAAAGTCCTGGTAAGGAATACACCCCCGCGTAATTAGCTCCATATATGGTTGCATTCTAGTTAATGAAGCCAAATTTATAAATGGTTCACGTTCCTTCTGCAGGACACTGAAAGCAGTAGCGTGGGGTCGTCTCAGAGCTCCCCTTTCGACACCCCTTTAAATAGGGCGTTGAACATATTGAAAAAAAAGTAAAAGCTCAGTAAGCCCACTACAAAAAAAGACACATCCGTGACATTTTGGGCCGAACGAAATTTTTTTCTGTCATACATATGACACTTCTATGACGATAATTGTGACAAAACCGGTATCATCATAGATGTGGTGGGCTCCTACTACATGACAAAAATCATGACGAGAAAATGGGCTTTTAAGTCTGGCGGGCGGAGACGCAGCTTCATGACATTCTTTGGGCCGTATATGACGAAAAAACCGTGGTAGAAGTGAGGGGAGGAAAATTTGAGGGAGTTCGATTCTGATGGGAGATTAGGGCGAAATGATGCTGCGTTTCTCTCATACGTCTGCGGCGTGTGCGCCGGCTCTAATCGAACCCGGCGGGCGTTGGGCTCTAATGAACCCGAGCGATTGCACTACAGGCTACGCGTTCTTGAACCCGAGCGATCGATCGATGGTTGTTAATCGAACTGATCGGCGATTCGCCGCCATCGCTTTGCTAATCAAGCCGATCGATCTTGCCTCTGGGATGAAAAGTGAGCGTTGCGGGGTGGGGGGTGGGTTGGATGAACATGGCGGTGGCGTTGCCTCTCGATGAACAGGACCCCATGGTGTGGTGGAGGGCTGGATGAATAGTAGGCGGTGGAGGGGTGCCGTGGAGGGAGGTTGAACAGGACCCGTGGTGTGGAGGGCTGGATTAACGAGACGCGGTGGAGGGTGGTTGAATAGTAGCCCGCGGAGTAGCGGTGGATCTTTGGATGAGCAGGAGCCCGTGGAGGTTGGAGGAGGTCGTCGGTGGCCGTGGAGGCCGGAGGAGGTCGGCGGTGGAGATGAAAAAGTATCCCATGGAGTCCCGTTTTGCGGTATGCCACACCCCTCCCGATGAACAGGACCCCCATTTCGACCATAGCGCTCTAACACAAGTCCGTTTCGTTCGTTTTGCGGTATGCCACAACCCACCACCCCCGTTTAGACCGTAGGAGGTCCGTTTCCTCCGTTTTGCGGTACGCCACACCCTCGATCAACGGACCCGTTCCGAGCGTGGGAGGTCCGTTTCCTCCGATGTGCGATGCGCCAGCCTCGTTCCATCGCTTGTTCCTCAAGCCCTCGATGAACACTACCACATTCCGTTCCGACCCAGCCGGTTGGCTCCCGTGTTCTGTTGCCTCCCGATGAACACGACGCATTCCGTTGCCTCCCGATGAACATGACGCGTACCGTTGCCTCCCGATGAACACGACGCACTCCGTTGCCTCCCCATGAACACGACGATGACGATGTATCTCCATTCCAACCCAGCCATGTACACGAGCCCTGCCCGTACGCCTGCGCGAGTAGGCGTTCGAGACCCCGCCTGTATGTACACATACGTGGCCATATTTTCTTTCTTGCACCCTGGCCGCTATACGTACGTGTACATGCTATGTGCGCGCCTCTACTACGACACGTGCGCGCCTCTACAACGACCAGTATGTACGTACACGTTCGCGACCAGAATGACAACGCTACATACGCTTCGACCAGGTGGGTCCCGACTGTCAGGCACTTCCTAGGGTGCGAAGATGTAGCTGGTGGGTCCCAGCAGTCATGGGGGCGAATCGTTTTTTTTTTGCCCGGACGCACTCCCTTGCGTGCGAAGATGTAGCCGACGGGTCCCAGCAGTCAGGGGGGCGAATCTATTTTTTTTGCCCGGACGCACTTCCTTGTGTGCGAAGGTGTAGCTGGTGGGTCCCACGGTCGAGAAGCGAATCGTTTTTTGCGGGACGCACTTCCTTGCGTGCGAAGATGAAGCTGGTGGGTCCAGCGATCGGAAACGTTTTTTCCACGAATCTGATGGACCGTCCGGCTGGGTCCCAGGCTGTCGGTGGAGGAATCATTATTTTCTGCGTAATAAGGAGGCACTTCCTTGTCAGCGGCCGTGGACCCACTGTCAGCCTCTGCGCGTCTGATCCACGTCCGATGGAAGCAATTCCTTGACCACGTTGACCACGCCACACGCCGAGAGCACCGGGTGGTGGGCGGCGGCCGTGCCTAGGAAGGGGCGACGCGAGCTGGGAAGACGCAGGCAGCTGATGCCCATGCGTGAGGAGTATGAGGTTCACTCGTTAAGTGCGGTGTTGGGCTGCCGTCGCATGCAGAGAATAACAAGGGTGGGTGCCTAGAGGATGGCCTAGCCAGCGGTGGGGAGTAGTAGGGCGGTGATGCCTCCGGCATCACAACCGCCACGCAGGCGGCGGAAGCGGCGGGCACGACCGGCGCTACTTTGGGCGGCTGGAGCAAGAAGACCAGAGGTTGAAGAAGCACTACGGCCGTTGGATGGACATCGTACGGTCACTGGAGCTAGAATCGTTCATATATTGACTAAAGTTGACAAAGGCATCCGTCCCAGTGAACTTAGTAGCCCCACAAGTCAGCCTCCCACCAAGGTGGGTCTCAGCTAGCAGGGGGTATTCATTTTTTTGTGCATAATAAGGAGGCACTTCCGGTGGGTCCGAGCTGACAGCGGGGGGAATGTTTTTTTCGCGAAATCTGGTGGCTCGTCCTGTGGGTCCCAGCAGTCAGGGGAAAACTTTTTTTCGCGAAATACTGGTGGCCCGTCCGATGGGTCCCTGCTGTCAGGTGGAGGAATAATTATTTTCCGTGTAGTAAGGAGGCACTTCCTTGCGCTTGCCGTGGACCCAGCTGTCAGCATCTCCACGTACAATACTGTTCAGATGGAAGTCGGTCGTTGACCACATTAACCACGCCGCGCTGAGAGCACCACGGCGGTGGACGATGGCGAGGCCTAGGAAGGGGATAACGGAGCCGGGAAGACGCAGCGGAGAAGCCAGCGGAGAGGAGCACGAGGGTTCACGGTTCATTTGCGGTGTGAGGCTGCGTCGCCGCAGAATAACAGGGGTGTGGGTGAGTAGAGGATGCCCCGTCCAGGTGGTGGAAGTAGTAGGGGCGCCGAGGCTCACACACAAGACAGACCGCCACGGAGGCGGAGCGGTCCCTTGGCTGCTTTGGCCAATGGTGGAGCAAGAAGATCAGAGATTGAAGAAACACGGCGGCCGTTGGATTGACATCCAGCAGTTCGTTCTATAGAATCGTTTGTTGGCGTATATAATAACTAAAAAAATCTTGCATACATGTCAACTAAACAGACCCACAAGTCAGACCACTCCCTCTTTTTTTTAATAATTTATATATAGCTCATGGCAACTTCTTATGCAATTTATTGAAGTCATGTTTTTTTGGTTGGCCCGGGCCAATTTCGCATATTTTTGTGGGTTCCAAACTATTTTTAATACCGAAATGTCGAGCCAGATTTAAAGTACTCTGAAGATTTATTTAAATTAGGTTAATGCCCAGCGAAATAGGAATCTGAAAATGTGAAAAAATCAAAAATTATAAAGTAATTGCCAATTTGTCATCTGTTTTTATATTTACAACCCATTTCATATTACTTTCAAGATTTGCAGGCGTCTTGAAAGAGTTGCAGCCATCGATGTTAAAAATAAGTAGGCCTCGATTGGGTATTCTTCAGAAAAAATAAACTGGGCTCATTTTCACAAAGAAAAAATAGCTGGGCTGGTCACATGGTGAACATAAAATATAATCCTGGGCTAGACGGGCCACAACCTAGTTCAAACCCTGCTCCGTCTCAACAATACCAAACAAAAAATACTACTCGAGTAGCTACGTCCCAGGTGTCAGCTGATCTTGTGTTGTTCTCTTATCTATTAACTATATACGCTCACAATGTCGTGGGTCCCAGATGTTAGGAAAACACTAGGAGGAAGCATTTTATTTTTCCATACGCTGACGTGGTGGGCCCCTACTGTCATCCTCTCCACGTACTTTTGTCGATTCCTGTTGTTTGTTGACCTTGTTGACAATGCGAGAGGGCGGCACCGCGGCGAGCGCGCCAAAGCGCGCGGAGGACGTCGGCATTAACGATTTAGGAGACGATGGGGGCGAAAGTCGTCTTGAGGCGCAGCCAGCAGATGGAGGCGGAGCGAAGCGGCCCCACCGGCGCTGGTTTGGTTTTGGCGGCCGGAGGAAGACAGGATCAAGAAACACGATGCATCGTAAAAGTAGTAGGAGTACTTAACAACCTTAATCAAACCAGCAGGGCCACTTAACAACCAAAGCTGAAAGCAGTATGAGTACTTATACTGAGTTCAACTGTACAAAGCATGCCTCAAACAATGCTACTTTGCCTCTGATTAACCAAGGGTGAGGCCGCCAAGCCCGGTGACAAGGCCCAGCGCCACCCAGCGCATCCACAACCTTCAAAAGCGGCTTCATCTCGCAACATGGTCAATAAACATAATATTCGCTTTAGAGCCATGGAAAAGCATGAACATAATCTTACATCCTATTCTCCAAGATGGGCGGGCCTTCATTATTTGAGGCCACCCATGAATAAGTATCTTTTCACCTCCAAGGGGAATTGAGTAGGTCGACATAAACTTCATGTTGTTACCAAGCGCCAAGTCTGACCCGACCATGGTCGTGCATCAGATAGAACAATAGAACTTCGGCGTTTCTGTTTCAAGAAGACCACAGCTGTAAAACTGTGTATAAGCAATAGTTTATGAACAAAATATATAACAGAAAACAGCTCGTACCATAAGTTTCTCGACACAGTTGGACCTGTTCAACGAGTGCAGCAGTGGCACACATATCCCACGTGGCCTTCCACCATTTAAACGCCCCACAAGGACCTCAAGACGATCAATAAAGTGTAGGAACTTGTGGATGTCGATCCAGTCAACTTCAGTGACATTAGTAACAGTCGAGTTATTACAGAGTAACAAACGAGCAGACTTCTTAACTCAGAAAAAACCTACACGTGCCACCAATTATAAGAAAATATTAGTTAGAAGTAGCATCTTCGTGAGAGATTCGTTGCTACTTCTAAAGTTAAATTGTGATTAGTTAGACAGAATAGGTGGATTAAAAAGTAATCGAGGCAACAAGAAAGAACCAGATACAAAACTAACATGGATGAACAATTGGAATGACGTCGGGGTGGAAGATCGCAGTGAAGATGAGACGAGGTTCTGCTATTTCCATCAACATTCGTGCGCCAACTTTCAGTCCGTAACACTTGAGAAAGTTTATCCAAGTTCGGCCATAAAAAAGCAGCGATCTTCTTGGTTCATGAACCCAACTCGGAACTTATATCCATGGCTTGTCTTCACTGTGACCATTAAACTAGTGTATTCAGTTATGGCAAGGCCGAGCATCTTGAGTACATGTGTTCTGGCAGAGAAAATAATACACTGCAGGAAAAATAATATGAGAACACGACATGTTAAAAAAAACCCACCCTCCCGGATAGAAAAGAGGATTCTAGGAACGTACTGTGCGCGTTTCAAATTGCTGTGTTAGGATGAGAAGGAACAAGTGTGGCGTCTCGCCGACGGCGCAGAAACCTGTAGGGTACTCGCACTTTGGGCAATTGCAAATGAAACACACTAGATTCAGAGGGAAGAAAATGCATCAACGGTGGGGCTGCCATCCTAGGATTACTGCGACCAAGGGACTTGGATTTATCGGGATGGATGAAGAATTTGTACCTGGTTCTCCATGAGAAAACCCTATGCAATCGCCGAGAGGGGGTTTTCTCTGAACAAGCAGGCGAGGGAGAAGGGGATTTAGGCCTAGTGAAATATTGTCGCTTCGTCCGTCCAGCTTACTGCTTAAGCTGGAAAGAGGGGTTGTGATTTGACGGCTCATTGGGCATTACTGCGGTGCTACGACCGGGGTGTGTCTACCATGAAGTTGTGCACACTAATTTGTGCATATGGCACGTGGACCCTCTGTAAAGAAATATACAAATCTTTTATATCACAGGCTCACTTTGCCGAGAAATATACTCCCTCTGCAAAGCACGGGCATTATGGGGGTTCAGCTTTTTTTATGGGGGTTCAGCTGAGAATATAATACTCAGGTAGGCTCACGGTTCAGACGCAATGGGCATGAGCCGACCACATGTTTGGGGGCCATGTGTTCTACCTCAGCGCTTTTCATATTGCAAGCGATCGGTATGGCGCTGGTTTTAGATGCTGTTGCAAGGCGAATACACAAAATTGAATAAAGCACGTCAGCTGTTGGAATGAAATCGAACGACAGTTCCTAACTAGCAATCAGAGTTGCAATTCTATCAATGATATACCATGTGATAAATAATACTGTCGTACTACTTATACACACATGACACTTTTTTCACCATGCCAGATTATTACATCAAAATCTCTCGGAAGATAGATCAGTTCGGCAGTTGCGTGCTGCTACTGAAGAATTTCAAAGTTGATTTGGAACAGCTCTCCTTGCCGAGAAAGTTAGACTTTGACATCATCCCCTACCGCAAGATATGATTTATATTTGAACCTTGACCATCCTTTAGCATCAATCATCATGAGACCATCCTTTGTACTTACGGTATATTGAGCATGTTCATTCACACCAAGGCTGTGCATGGTAAGAGAAAATTGGTCGCGGACGCCCGGATTGTTGAACGACTCCATCGTTGCTCTAGGAATTCTCTGTTTGCAAACAAGAAGACATACCCAAATAGTTAGATCAACACAGTGAATCATGTGAGACAACCAGGAAAGAAAAAATAATGAAGCACTTGGGCGGCCAATGCTTACCAAGAAGGTGGACATGTCGGTTTTGTAAGGACTTTGGTATATGAAGTGCGAACTTCATCCCAGTTTGTTGCCGGTGCAACTGCACGGGCCGGAGCAGATACAAGTGCAAGTGTTGGTGCAGGTACCGAAGCCGTTGCTGCTGCCGGAGATGGTGCTCCTTGTAGAGCTGGTGCCGGTGTCGGAGCAGGTGCCGGTGTCGACGCCCGATCCTCTAGTAGATCAGACTGATCCGCTGACGCGGTCGGTGCCCAATCCTCACCGGATCGGTGAGCTGCTGCCCTTGCTGATCTTGGAGCAACTGCCGGTGATCGATCTGTGCGAGACAACGGCGATCGTGTCTGGTCTGCTATGATCAGCTTTCTAACTTGACTAGGATCCGTGACCATGATCTAGTTTTTTTCTTCATTTCTTTTAAACGCGAGAAGGACTAACTGTGACGTTTTTGTTAAACCAAACTGCAGTTCATCATAGGGATTCAGCTTGTACTCAGACAATAGACTGATCCAATTTTTTTCCAGTAATATAAGTGATGGACAGTTCCTTCACTACTGACATGACATAAGAAGTGAAACCTGCAAAAATAGCCATCGTAGAGCAAACCAAACGGTTTATTCTATGATGAATGTCACATGGCAAAACCTGCATCGTAAAATTGTAGGAAAAGAAAGAAAACATGACATTAAATCAATAAGATTTAGACAGTAAATCAATAAGATTTACTTGATGTGACACGAGCGAACCCTTACCAGGAAATCACTATGTTGAAGTACTAAACAGAAGATTGATCGTCCAACTATGTGTGGCATGCAGGGGCCCTGCCTACTCCCTGGCGGGTGACAGTCCAAAGTTCGTGACAAATCGTATGGACCGAACATCCATGGACTGGAAATCCTGGTGGGTGTGATAAACCCCGCAATGCATACAGATATTGGAGTGTAACCATAATTGATAAACCGTCCTCACAAAAAGTATGATCTGGATACTTCAAAATATCTGAGACTGAATTGAGTGGACAGACATTAACATAGACCGTTCTCGGGATGACCACACACCAAAAGCGGTAGTACTAATAAACAATACAGGGTTCACAAACACAAATCAAGTATCAACAATAGTACTTACTACGCATAAGCAAAGTTGCACTAACTAAACTCTGCAGACTATTTCTTGCCACCGACCTCACGGGATGAAACCCGCATAATCGATTAGGCCATGGACTTCGTGTGAGATGTCTACATGCACCATCACCATCTTGTCAACCTTGGAGAACCTAACAGAGTGGTCTTTCCACTCATAAACATGATGATGAAGATAGGCCGCATCAGATTTGTTGGGAAGCTTTACAAGAACAACACCCTTCGTAATCGAAGGCACAGCCAAGAAATTGTTGTGGTCAAGTACAGCCTCGAGAGCACGCCTGACAACAATGCTACAGGAAAACAATAGTTCAGGACACGTGGCGACAAGGACACAACAGCTGGATAGTTTAGCAGTAGAACTCATCATCAGGTGTTCTAGTTCACAAGGCATGACTTTGAGAACTTCAACTCCACCGCGGACCTGGTTCTAATTCAAACAGAAACCATATTTTATTACTACCTCCGTTCAGAAATATAAGATGATTTTCGATATTATACTCCATGTATGACTACATATACGCACAGAAATGAGTGAACAAAGACACTAGAACATGTCTTCAAAGGCATGAGAGCAGAGGGATTACATGCAATATCCATAACACAAGTTACTCAGGCAAATAAACCCTCCTAAAAGGTAGCATTGATGTTCATAAAGTAGTCCCTCCGTCCCAAAATTCTTGTCTTAGATTTGTCTAGATGCAGATGTATCAAGTCACATTTTAGTATTAGATACATCTGTATCTAGACAAATCTAAGACAAGAAATTTGGGATAGAGGGAGTAGTTGGAAGTAATCTACAAGAAATCATTGTCAACCTCTCGCATGTTTTGGTCAAAAGAGGAATTTCGAACCGTCATATGGCACACTAAAATCACATGCAAGATCACCCAGAAAGTTGTACTACTAGTACTAGTACTGCATGTTAGATGAAAAACACGATCAAGATCGAGAAAAATATCGTCAACAAGAGACATTACCTAGACTTGCTTAATGAGGGATCCCGGAGAGGGGGGCTTGGACAGGGCGATGGTTTTGAGCTTTTCTGCGGTAGTCTCGGCGGGGTGCTTGCGCTTCTTCGTACCATGAGCCTCGACGGTTTTGGCCAGAGCCATAGACATCACGCCGGTCAAGCTCACGCCCATCCAAGAGAGGAAGCTGAGAGAGAAGAGTGAAAGGAGGAACGAGATGAGGGAGAAGCGAAGCGAGTGGGGTTTTCTTCAAGAGAGGAAGCCGAGAGAGAAGAGTGAAATGATGGTTGTTTCGTCCATTCCAACATCTTCTTTGGAAAGGAGGGGTTTTGTGATTTGACGACTCATTGGGCATTCTCAGCGGCGGTTCGATCGGGGTAGTCTATCGTCACTCTACTACTGAGTAATTTAGTGCATGGTGGTGGACCTGTGTGCTGGCTGTCCCACACGTCAAATAAAGTGACTAATTTAGTGCATGGTGGAGGAGGATCCGCACGGTAGAGCGTGTCCACTCTTTTTCATTCTGAAGAAAAAATGATTACAACAAGCATTTCCACTCTTTACGACGGAGGAGTGCGAAACACGGCAGCCACTTGAACATACATAGTGCTCCTAGTACTAGTGAAAGTGCAACTATCCCTAGGTTGTTTTGGTAATTCATAACAACATATAGCTCATTGAGCTAATGCTATTCCAAGACAAATATTTCAGGAAAGCTCAATGAATGGCATGGCATGGATGATGAAAGTGGATCCCTCAAAATATCAAGGACAAAGGATTGGCTCAAGCTCAAAAGCTCAAGACTCTACATTTTACATTTTAGTGATCCAAGATCACATTGAGTCTATAGGAAAAGCCAATACTATCAAGGAGGGATGAGGTGTTGCTTAATGAGCCTTTTGCTTCATGTGCTTAGTGATATGCTCCAAAACCTTCCACTACTTTCTCACATCCACATATGACCTAAACCTAAAGTCAAACTCGCCCTACCGATTCTTTCTATCCGCGCCACCGAGTTCATATGTCATAGCCACCGCCACAAACCCTAGGAAAATCGGTCTCACCGATAGGGATCTCGGTCTCACCAAGATGGGATTGTAATCTCCTGCTTCCCTTCGTAACGCTTTGGTCTAACTGAAGTGAGCGATCGGTCCCACCGAGATTGCAATGTAAACTCTCTGCTTCCCTTTCAGAACTTTTCGGTCTCACCGAAAGAGCGAATCGGTCCCACCGAGTTTACGACCAACTCTCTCGGTTAGCTAATTACCAAATTCGGTCTCACCGAGATTACGTTATGCCCTAACCCTAACCATATCGGTCCTACCGAGTTGCATGTCGATCCACGAAAACCCTAACGGTCACTAGGTTTACTAAATCGGTCCGACCGAGTTTGATGATTCGGTCCCACCGAGTTTGGTAAATTGTGTGTAACGTTAGATTTTGTGTGGAGGATATATATACCCTCCACCTCCTCTTCATTCGTGGAGAGAGCCATCGAACAAACCTACACTTCCAACTTAGCAGCTTAGAGAGAACCACCTACTCATGTGTTGAGGCCAAGATATTCCATTCCTACCATATGAATCTTGATCTCTAGCCTTCCCTGTTGCTTTCCACTCAAATCTTCTTTCCACCAAATCCAAATTCTGTGAGAGAGAGTTGAGTGTTGGGGAGACTATCATTTGAAGCACAAGATCAAGGAGTTCATCATCAACACACCATTTGTTACTTCTTGGAGAGTGGTGTCTACTAGATTGGCTAGGTGTCACTTGGGAGCCTCCGACAAGATTGTGGAGTTGACCAAGGAGTTTGTAAAGGCAAGGAGATCGCCTACTTCGTGAAGATCTGCCGCTAGTGAGGCAAGTCCTTCGTGGGTGACGGCCATGGTGGGATAGACAAGGTTGCTTCTTCAGGACCCTTCGTGGGTGGAGCCTCCGTGGACTCGCATAACTGCTACTCCTTCGTGGGTTGAAGTCTCCATCAACGTGGATGTACGATAGCACCACCTATCGGAACCACGACAAAAACATCCGTGTCTCCAATTGCGTTTGAATTCTCCAAACCCTTCCCTTTACATTTTTGCAAGTTGCATGCTTTATTTTCCGCTGCCTATATACTCTTTGCGTGCTTGCCTGAATTGCGTGAAGATTGCTTAACTTGTTCAAAGATAGCTAAAATCTGCCAAAGTCTAAAATTGGGAAAAGGTTAAGTTTTTAATTGGTCAAGTAGTCTAATCACCCCCCCTCTAGACATACTTCAAGGTCCTACAACTAGGCATATGCAGTGGTTCATACGTCAGTACTACACAATCTTGTTGCTAGTGTAGTAAGATATGACGATAACAAATGATGTTGTGTGCATGTCAACTACTCCTATATGTAACATAGTACCGCTTTTTCGACTGTCCGGTTGAGAATGAGCGGTGAGATCAATGTTAACAGAACTAGGTCCACAGTGCACGGAGTGTACGGTGCTATAGTACTCCACGAAACATGAACCATATGAAGCATGAATAGTGTTAGGCAGGGTGTATGAAGGGTGCACGGGATGGGAGCAAAAGTTCCGTTCTCGACCCACTTTTGGGTGTTTGGCAGAGTGCATGAAGGATGCAGGAGTCCACACTATTAGGTTGACAAAAATACACGAAGAGGAAACAACTATATTGAGATGAGAATGCAACCAAACACACCCACACGCTTTGTGATACAGTGACTGGTCTGCACCGTCTGAGTTTGATCCAACGGTCATGTTGCGCCGAGACATGGACATGCCCATGCAGAGGGTGCCTAAACACCATCAAGTCCTCTCGCTTCTCGAGGCGCACGACGTTGGTGATGCAGGTGCAACACCCCTTGAGCCCGCTCCCTGGTCGACGGAGCCAGCTCATCAAAGATGGCGTCCAATGGCACGAATGGATTTCGATGACGGAGCCCTGAAAGGATTTGCCCGGCAACGGCGACGGCAGCCCGCAACCCCTCCTTATCCAGCTCAGCCCCCACCATCGCGTGGAGATGGCTCAGCTCCTCGGAGATATAGGTGAAGAAGGAGACCAGGTCAGGAAGCCGCAACTTGTTGAAGTCGACCGGGTGGTCGAACGGGTTTAACCCGACGGCCGGCATCGTCGCGCTGGCACGACGGTAGGCATCGCGCAGCCGCAACACGTGTGTGGCAACTTGGTTCACCAAGTGGTTGCGGCGATCCTGAACCTCGTCACGATCGGCCCGCTCGCGCTCAGCCGCTCCCCGACGGCCATCAGATCTCCGCTTTACGCAGCAACGCCGCCGACGTCTCGAGCATCTTTGTGGTGGACGCCTGTCGCTTTTGAAGCTCCATGAACTCCCGCAGATAACGGAGGAGCATGGCACTCCTCTCCTCCTTGAGCTCATGGAGCTCCACGCCCTGGCCCCGAGCCCGCATCCTGGCATGGAGCTCTGTGTTAGGGCGCCTCACCTCGGACTCCGTGATCTCTGCGCGCCGCCATGTGGCACCAGGTAGAAGCAATGGGGAGAGGAAGCAAAGGGGGCGAAACGGCTGAAAGGGAATGCAATCTATGGGAAGGCAGAGGGAGCGGGGAATCTTTTGGTTTTCACCACGATAAAACACCAGTCCACGACTTCTCACATCAGGGAGCAGTGGGTTTTACAGGCGGAGTCATCGTGACTAATTGCTGCCGCGCCTGCTCCCGTTAATCAAAAAATTTAAAATCCTGCCGCGCCTGCTCCATTCAATCAAAAAATTAAAAATCCTGCCGCACCCAAACACCAGAGCAACGCCGCGGTGGATATTTAAATTTACATGCCGGCAAGTAGATAAAAAAGGGGTGAAAAAACAAATGTGGCGGCAGCATAGCTAATCGGTCGAACTGGCCCAAGTAGCTAGCCACCATGCTTCACTGATGTACTCGGCGGGAAAGGTGGTCTTTCGTGATTTGACGACTCATGTACTTGCTTCGGCGCTATGATCGAGGAGGACCCAGAAAACGCGCGGTAGGGCGTCCCACGTCAGGAAGAATATATGCGTGCACCACCCGGGAGGACCCCGAAACCGCGCAGTAGGGTGTGCCACGTCTCGGCACGGAGGAAAAATGTGCGTGTAAAAATATGTTGTATCAGACGTAGTACCTATGGTTCGACCTCAGGACCCAGCCAGTCGGTCGGAAACACCCCACTAGCCACACAACTTCATCATGCAAACGTGGCACAGAGGATAGATGTGGTTAGCTCCGTCTCGACCAGCCACAACGTCTCTTGTTCTAGGCGATTCTTCTATTTTCCAAGCTTTTTTTAGGTGTAATAACACGACGGCAAGCTAGCACCGCTCTTCGTGTGCCCGCAAAGGTTATACGATGGAGAGAAGAGAGATTGAGATCGCAGACTGGGACCCACCAAGAAGTGAGACAACGGTCATGCACGTGTTGATGAGGCACTCCTCTACTCTACTCAACGCAAGTCTTGTATAAAATCAAGTTATGGGACAAAGCCAACAACCGCTCGTTTTTCAAAGCTATCGACTTACGCTTTGTAGTCTAGGTTGCCGTTCAATCTCGCCTTTCAGATTTGTTAGTTTTAGATCCAAATTAGATTAATGACAAGTGGGACCCCGTGTGTTGTTTCGATATTTCAGTGTAGGATGGTTTTTTTAACAAACACTTTGCGCGTTAGACAAGTAACGGCACGAGTTACACGTATTTTGCAAGTTTATTTAACAAAATGACAGCGTCATAGAATATCACATCCACCCCGCAGCTTAGATACTATGGTGATACGAAGTTTTACACGCTGGAAGTGAGATCCAATGGCTTGGGAGTAATCTTTGTAATTATGCGCATTTCCAACCTCTCCAAAGGTTTTTTGCAAATAAAACATCCAGCCTCGTGTGTGCCGCTGCATCTTCGATCCAATGGCTCCCCAGTGCTCATATTAGGTGCTCCCCGTAGCTTAATTACCCGCTACGGTGATATGATCATCTAGGTCGTATGATCAGTGATCAGATGGCACATGCGTAGTACTTGTACTTTCTGCGCATTTTCCAAACTCTATCACCGTATATTGCAAAAACATTCAAACCTCCTACTCGTGGGCGTTAGATCTCGGTGAACTCGTATCACCATAGAATCTACGGTGCGGGAGCACCTCATACTCTCCGCATGAGAAAACATAAGGTGCTATCGCAGCTTGGATGCTACGGTGATACGAGCTTGGAGGTCGCTTGATCCGAGATCCAATGGCATCTCGAGCAGTCTTTGTGCTTGTAAAGGTGGCGAACTCTTTTGGGGCTTTTACGCAAAAACCATTCGAACCACCGAGGAGGTGTTGGGTCACAAATCCAACGCCTCCGAAGAGCTTGTATCACCAAAGCATCTAAGGTGTGGTAGCACATGATATTCTTACATACAGGAGAATAAGATGTCCTCCTTCATCTTAGATGCTACGGTGATACGAGCTTCGAGGTCGTTGGATATGGGATCAAAGGGCATCTAAGTAGTTTTTGTACAAATTGTGTGCAATTCTCAAACTCATCATTGTTTCCTGCAAAAATATTAAGACACATCATGTGAGCTGCTATATCTCAGATCTACAAGCTCCAAGCAACTCGTATCGGCATATAGCATCTAAGGTATGGGGGCACATGATATTCTCCCGGGGAGGAGGGGTGGGGAGTGCACAACCAATTGGTGGTTGGGAGGATGGGGACAAATATAATCTAAACAACCTCAAACAGAGCTCCACAATTTTATCTAAGGTCGAGGGGTTGACCCCCGACAATCATAGCTCCGCCTAAACACAACATTTGCATGTACTGTAGTACTAGACATAATATTCATGTTTCAGTTTCATGTTCATTTTAAATATTGAACTGAGGGCGATGGATGTCTTACATTTTACTCCCTTCATTCCTAAATATTAGTCTTTTTAGAGGCTTCAAATGGGCTGGCACATACGGATGTATATAGACATATTTTAGAGTCTAGATTCACTCATTTTGCTCCATATGTAGTCACTTGTTGAACTCTCTAAAAGACTAGTATTTAGCAATATAAGGAGTATTTTTGAATTCGTGTCATACATGCATGGTTTGGAAAAATAGATGCACTATACTTATTGGATTGTTGTTGTGTTCTGCGTGTGTCTCTGTGTGTGTGTGTGTGTGTGTGTGTGTGTGTTCATATGCTTGATACATACAAAGTTTTCTCACCTCCGTATTGTTCATCTTTTAAATTTGAATCTGCATTGTAAAACTTACTAGGGATACCATGAAATGTGAAATCCATGTTGAGATCACTATATCACAAACTCACTCTAATTCAACAACTCGTCATAAATCAATTACCACGTTGAGATTAGTATTTGCAAGGAAAATACGGGTATTGTAATACACATAGATTCGTTTGGCAATTTAAAAGGTTCCTTTCGTATTCTCGAATGGTAGGACCCAACAGCGTACCAGCCAGACCTTGGCCCGTCTTGATTCTTAAAAAAAACCGGGCTCGTGTCCTTCGGTGGCTTGCATGGTACGCACATTAGGCAACCCCAACCAGTCGAGCCTCGGCGTTTCAAGTCGAAATATCTGGCGGCCAGAATTCTAGCCCTAGGAAATTCCCCTCATGTCCCCGGTCCATAATGACTACCGATGAACAACGGAGGGATGCTTTAGTAACTAGACAACGTTATCTACCGTGCCGAGCATGGTTCAATTCCCTCGATCGCCGTCGTCAAGGTCACCCGTCAACTGCATTGCCTAGTACTACTACTACTACACCAGGATGAGCACGAATTGAGCCTATTTGTTCGTGCCTAGTACTTGAGTTAATATATCGTGCAATGCATTTGATGCGGAGGGATTATCCTTTTACTCTACATATATAACTTGTCTGAAGTCTAACTAAGCAAAATGTTTGACCAAATCCTTTCTTAAGAAATACAACCGGACAGATGTACGGCTTGAAAATTTATTGCATGATGCAGGTTATGATATTGTTTCGAATCCTGGATCTTAAATTTCAGAAAATCCAAAAGTGAGCATAAGTTCTTGAAACTGAGCATGGTCACGTGATATGGCACAAATATTACTTCGTAAGTTTTTTCTTCAATTCGAGACAAGCTGCTTATGACAAGTTGCACAAATTAAGAGCCAAGGTATTTTGGAACAAAGACCATCACGTTAAAGCTTAACGATTTCACTATTGAAACCGTGGGTGTTTACGTGCCGCCACGAGTCCCCGCTTCTCATCGGCGGTGCCGTCCCCAGCAAGCGTGTGAGTCGACGGGGGCGTGCGAGCGAATCACTGCGCGGCCGTCGTCGAGGCGTCGCGAGTAGAACCGCTGTCTTGAGACTCACCGAGGTGAGCCTTTGACCAGCTCCGCCGCCCACCGTCGTCCCAAATGCTCCCACTTTTAATGTCGTCGGCGCCGTAGTTTAAAATCAACCCCGCACTACCCGGTATCGCTACAATCCTCTCTCTTCCTCTCCGATTCTCCTGTTGTCTACCTCCAACTAGCCTGACCTAAACATACGCCATGCCGCATCACGATGGTCTGCCCTTAGTGTTCCAGTTTCCTGAGGAAGACACCCAGTCGGAGTCTCAGGAACATAAGGTGCTTTGGGACGAGCTTGAACTGGCCTTGCGGAAGACGCCTACCGTCCCTCGCTCCCGTCCGGCTCCCGTCGCCCATCGCGCCAGGCCCATCCCCGTGGCATTGATGGGCTGGGAGCCGCACATTGTCGCTGAGCTTGATGCTACGGGGTTCCACGAGGTCCCCGCCGACTTTCACGCGCCCGTGCACCTGCCAGCGCATGCGCCTGTGCGTGCACTGACGCGCACGCCCATGTCGGTGCCCGTGCACCTGCCAGCACATGCGCCTGCGTGTGTACTGACGTGTGCGTCCGTGCTGGAGCCCGTGCACATGAATGTCTCCATCGCACCGTTGACAGCACATGTCCCCGCGCGGGTGCCAGTGCCCCCCTCAGCGGCATGGATGGCAGCCGTCGACGGCTTCCTTGCACCAACGCCACGCCCCTCCCGCCAGCTTGATTCGCTTCAAGTCCGTAACATTTTGGCCTTCCTTGAAGCTAGGCTAACGCCCGTGAGTACGCCAACAACGGCGCAAGACGCTGCCGCCGCCGTCGGTCAGTGGCCCGACGACACACAGAGCACGGCAGAGGAGCCGCTTCCCACCGCGAGACGCCCCCGCCGCCGCGCGTAATCTAAATTTGCCATGAAAAACGCTCGATTGCCATGCTTAAAATCCGAGCGCTTATCATTTCGTTTATTTTATATCGATCGTCAGATAACTTAAAGTCGGAGTCGACTGAACGAAATGTATGGTTTGATCGATTGAATGTTCTCCTAGAGCAGTATCAAATTAAATATAAAACGATATCAAGCCACATGTATTCCTTGTCATCCAACGACCTAGACTGCTTCAATGTCGATCGCTCAACACGTTTAGCGTGCAGTTAATTTTATGCCAAAAATAGTGCTAATCACATGACAACACGCAAATAATATCCTATTAGTTAATATCCGCATGCACTTCATATACTTCCAAATTAACGTGCATTGCACGTACACACTGACTAGTGCTGCTAGTACGTGAAACTGCTGCCGTGACTTGTGAACGCGTCTAGATATGGTCAACGGCAACATCGCCTACGAGTACTTCCTGTTTGCCCATGCGTCTAAACGCAGAAGGGGAGGAGAGAGAGAGCACACATGGAACCCATCAGTAAGTGAAGGCGAATAGTACTAAAAATAATATTACATGTTATCCATTAATTAGGCTATGGTAACATAAAAACATTATGTGAACAAAGGGGGTACAACAAACATTGCTATTCTACGTATGTTGCCTATTGACGTGCGGCTTCAAGGCCCGGTCACATGTTCGATCCTCGTCCTTTATTTTTTTAATTTGTATATGGGTCCAAATTTGTTTCATGACATGTGGGCCCCTCGGTGTGTAGTTTGTAGCACTTTAATTTGTGGGTCGAAATTTGTTCCATTCCAAGTGGACTATCGGTGTGTAGTTTTTTTGGTTATTTATAATAATTAAAGAGAAAAACATAGTTTTTTCAGTAATACCATGGTGCGACATTGAAGGCAAGAAAGGACGTGCGAGAGAGCGATGACCGAGCCAGAGGGAAATAAACTAGGGGAGTTGCGTGGGTTGCAACGGTGTTTGGAGTAGTTGTGGGCCGAATGCTACGAAAATATAATCTAAACCGACCGGAATAAATGCCTACACAAATTAATCCAAGGTTGTAGTGCCCCTCGCAATGTAAATAGCTCCGGCTTTGCGAGGGATGGAGAGGTAGTAGCTTCAAAGCGTGGAAGATACGGTGTGAGAAAGCGAGGTCAATCGAGAGACATATAGATAGAGAGACAAAGTGAGTGTGGTCCGACATTCATTGAACAAATATATATGCTCTGGAGAGATATTGTTCGGCTGAGATTTTGGCAAGGATGAGGGCTGTAAGATAGAGCTTGAGAGATGATCCAATCATAGACGTGTAGATATATTTTGTGCATGGGAGGAAGCAAGGTCAGTCGATCACATAGGGTCGCTGTGTGATCGAAATAGTGAGACGGGTTGGAGAGAGTGACCTAGGTAGACGATGTGCGTGAGAGAGTATACAATGTGAATAGGTCGAATTGGGCTCAAACATGGTGATATATCGTTTTTGTCCGAGAAAGAGCGAGGTCAATCGAGACATACGGAGAGAGAGAGAGAGAGAGAGAGAGAGAGAGAGAGAGATTGAGTGAGCGTGGCCCACCATGAGGTCGAAAGAGTGGCGGCGGCTTGTATGGACTGACCTAGGTAGACAATCTACATGAGAGAGTATAGAGTGTGTCGATCGAGGCCAGAAGAGGGAGATATATCATTTGTGTGTGAAAGAAAACGAGGTTAAACAAGACTCAGATAAAGAGAGCGAGATTGAGCGAGTGTGGCTCGCCGTGCGGAAGAAAGAGTGAGACAGTCTCGAGGGAGTGACCTAGATATACAACGTGCTTGCGTGCGCACGGGAGGCTGGGGGGCTAGATAGGCAATGCATGTATTTAGCACGAGAGGGTGAGAGGGAGAGGGGGGAGAGAGAGCTCGGCATGGGGTGCAATGGCGGGTGTGTGAGGTAAATACATTTGGTAACAGAGTGGAAAAAGGGGTTGTGTAGTTGAGAGACTTAGAGATCGAAACATGGAGAGAAAGAATGAACGTGTGTTGAAAACCGATAGCTTCCTAAGGTGGTTAGGAGAGGAAGATTGACCGATACAGGAAGCATGTAGAGTTTGTGCGGGGGGGCTAAAACAACATTTGAATGTACATAGTACGAGACATAATATCGATGTTTCAATTCGGTGTACATTGTAAGATTTGAACCGAGGACCAGGCATACAGGTAATTATTTCGAATTCGTGCCATACTAAGTTTTGAAAAGTTGACATTGACTCAATTTGTTGTGCTATTTTGTAGGTCATAGGTTTGAATACATCCAAAAGTTTTCTCACTACCATGGTGTTCATCATATACATATGAATTTGTAATAAAAAAGTAGCGTGGATATAGTGAAATGCGAAATCCACGTTAGAATTTGAGATTGCTACGTGACACACACTCTAATTCAAAAATCTAACTACGTGACACACACTCTAATTCAAATAACTAATTATGTGACACACACTCTAATCCACGTTAGAGTGGGTACCGTTTCGATTTTTTTCAAATAACTCCTCATTAATTAATTTATAGTACTCCCTCTGTTCACTTTTATAAGACCTTGAAGACATTTCAGACAATGTGCAAAACAGTTCATTTTAAGTTGTCTGAAACGACTTACAAAAGTGAACGGATGGAGTATCTCGTTTCGAATGACTAATTATTGCAAGGAAACACGGCCATGGTAATACATACAGATTCATTTGCAAATGAAAGAAGATTCGTTTGCATTCTCAAATGTAGGCGCACCGTGGCAGACCAGTGGTCGTGTCGGTGGACGCTGCTTGGTGCCTTAAAGGCAACTGCCTTTGGGTGACGACATGTGGGCGACAACCTGCTGGGCCAACATGTCATGGACACAAAGGCAGGTGCCTTAAGGACCGG
>JAHIAM010004064.1:0-20967 GCA_021605205.1 Aegilops longissima | reverse complement strand
AGCTGAACCCAGCTAGCAAGCTCGCTGCTCGTAGTAGTAGTAGTAGTAGTTTCATCCGCAATAAGAGCCACCATATCCGAGAGTGTAAGGCTCAAGAAAGGTTAGGGTAATTTCTTTTGTTTGTGTAATTCTCGGGCCTCCCGAAGGAAAGCCATATGTAAATTATGTTGTTGAAATGATGTAGTTTCTGGTTTCACTTGGTATTTTTACTTATGAATTTATGGGACTAGTTCTTATGCTAGGGATCCTATGAGAAACCTCTCACAGTGTAGTTCTCTGTAGCCCAGAGTGGCGCTTGAATGAGAACCTGTGGCCGAGAGAGTGTTTCCTTCGGTGAACTGCCTGGGAAGACGATAGAATTTAACCCATAAATTTGCAATTAAAACTGCTAAGTGAACGTAATTAGCTACATCTGATGCAACATAATGAAAAATATGGTGAGTACTGAGTAGGATTTTACACTCTGCGACATCACGATTTAATTGTTGGCCTCGCCAGCCTCTAAATAGATCCTCATTAAATATATAATCAAGTTAGAACGTGAAGGTAATCATATTGAATTAAATATTATTGTGAATAGTGGAATACTATTCCAAATAGTGTATTTAATAGTGGAGCACTATTGTGAAGAAAAGGAATAGTAAATACTATTCAAGATAAAAAGAATACCTGTCTACCACTTCCACCTAATCCCAAATTAACCTAATCAAAATCTAATCACATATTAAGCTAATTTAATAAAATTTATTTCTATATACCCTAATTCTAATAATTGATAGAAATTTCATAATAGATCTTTTAAATATTGATAAGGTATTATCAATTATATGGGCAGGGAGGACAATTCTGTAAAAAAAAAAAAATAATAATAATAATAATAATAATAAGCTATGTCAATATTTAATCAAGTTAAATTAAATTTAAATTAAATAAATACAGGTTGAATATTTACAGCCTTGGTATGTATGTAACAAAGACACACCTAACAAGGATTCCAGGAAGAGCTACCTATCCAAGGCATGAAGAAGTGCATCGCCAAAGCTTTAAGAAGAAAGAAGAGCCAGCCAATTATTCACAGAGAGACAATGCCCACGGAACAAAGCAAAGATTTGATAGATTCCTGAAGATTGAAGTTTGTCGGCACTATCCTCTCGCCTTATCCATCACCTAGGGACACGATGCATCCCTACTATATAAAATAAGAGGCATTCTCCTAGCCATCCAGAGAGCTGCTCGCCTATAAAAGGAGACACTTGCTCAAAGAGAGAGAGGCACCAGACGGAGAAGAGCCACCAGCCACCGAGCAGAGCAAAGAGCTGAACCCAGCTAGCAAGCTCAAGCTCAAGAGTAGTAGTAGTAGTAGTTTCATCCTGCAATAAGAGCCACCATATCCAGAGCATTGTAAGGCTCAAGAAGGAAGTTAGAAGGTAATTTTTTTAGTTTGTGTATCCTTCGGCCTCCCGAAGGGAAAGCCATATGTAAATTATGTTGTTGAAATGATGTAGTTTTGGTTTCACTTGGTATTTTACTTATGAATTTATGGGACGAGTTCTTATGCTAGGGATCCTATAGGAGAAACCCTCATGGTGTAGTTCTCCGTAGCCCAGAGTGGCGCTTGAATGAGAACCTTGTGGTCAGAGAAGTGTTTCCTTCGGTGGAACTGCCGGGAAGACGATAGGAATTTAACTCATAAATTTGCAATTAAAACTGCTAAGTGAACGAATTAGCTACATCTGATGCAACATAATGAAAAATATGGTGAAGTATGAGTAGGATTTTACACCTTTACACATCGCGGACTAATTGTTGGCCTCGCCAAATTTCTAAATAGATCCCATTAAATATATAATCAAGTTAGAACGTGAAGGTAATCATATTGAATTAAATATTATTGTGAATAGTGGAATACTATTCCAAATAGTGTATTTAATAGTGAGCACTATTGTGAATAGTGCTGAATAGTAAATACTATTCAAGATAAAAGAATACCTGTCACCACTTCCACCTAATCCCAAATTAACCTAATCAAAATCTAATCACATATTGTAGTTTAATAAAAAATTTATTTCCTATATTGTTGGTATCAGTCCAGCGCTTAATCATTGAAAGGTTAAAATATTTAAACCAGAAGTTAGCGCAGGTAAAGTTATAAATACTAAGGAAAATCTAAATATAAGGTGTAGAGTAAATCCTTCCTCAAGAGCATATCTGCATTCATCTCATAGCCGTTAAATACAAATACGATTTAATATATAACTTTTATATCTTGGGGAAAAGACAAGATAACTTAGACAAAAATTTGAAAGTTTATTCAAAGAATACCAAAAACTTATGGATAAGTATTCAGGTTTGAATAATAAAATCGATCTAGCTTTACATAAGCTAGAGGAAGCAAAAAAAGACAGAATACATTTTGCAAGAATAACGATTATATTAAAGAGGAAGTGTTGTCAATAGGCCGTTACTTAAGTAAAGGCAAAGAGTCACTCCCACGACTGATACAAGACAAGATATACTTGAAATTAAAAGTTGGTGCAAGAGGTTAAAACTTTGATTATCTCATAATTTTATGACTGAATATACTCAAGCATTAAACGGTAGCAAAATACCGCCACCTCCTCGTCGGATTCTCCGATCACGACTCCCCAAAGGAAGATTCCAAAGTAATAATAAGACAAAATAACACAATCATCCAACTGCTAATTCAAGTATTAGATAAGCTAAAAAGTGTTCAAAGCAACAAAGAAATTGTGTTATCACATCTCGAATAAAGGTTTCTACTAGAAATATTAATTTCAGAAAATGGACATATCTAAAGGCTTCCTTAGAAGAGACAAAACCCTCCAATTAGTAAGGCAAGATTCAAGACCTCCGCCATGAAGCATAGATTATCATGCAAAGCTGATGATATTGATAGCATTGAAGAAGTTATAGATATACAAAGAGATCTAGAAAGATATCAAAAAGATACCCGAGAAAAATAAAGCCGCAGCAAGTATACCACATGTTTGAAAGTAAAAGTGGTCTATATAGAATATCCAGAGAAGTAGAATTAAGTTAACACACCCAGTAGATTTAAGAATTGTAAGAAAATATTGAAAATGAACTAAAATATTGTGGTTATAAATATATTCATCAAGGTATGTATATCATAGGAGTCAAAGGTATGACAAGGAAGAAATTAGGTGCGAAGGTTTTGATAACTCTATTAGATAGAAGATGGGAATCAGAGACAAAGCAGCATTAGGATTTTGGAAGGAGACATGAATGAAAATAGATTAATAACCTATATAGCTCCAGACCTAATGATGCCTGTGAAAAGAATTTATTGAAAAATGAGTTTGTTTCCAAACTAAAGGTTATGAAGATTTTAAAGGAACAAATTTGCTAGTAAGCATAGAATTTATAGGAAGGCTCACTAATAGAAGTAGCTCCATATAGAGTGAATGTGAATGACGAATTGATAGCATGCAATCAAAAGGTATTAAATTTATGAATCTCTTAAAATTGGCTCAAGAAAGAGCAGGAGAAGAATGGAAGATAGGAGATCTAATAGAGAAAAAGGAATTAAAGCAACCTGAAAAATCAAAAATGGAGACAAGAGATAGAATTGGAACTGTAAGAGCGAATATTATCCAAAGAGGGTTAGAAATTTAGAAAATAGAATAAATAAGCTAGAAGCAGAGCTAGAAAAACTTAAAGATGAGTTAGAAAATAGTAAAAGAGGAAATGATAATGTTCCAAAAACACAGAAATGAAAGAGCAAATGATAACGTAAGGACAAAAAGGAGACAAATTAATACAATTGAAAGATGCAATTACTAGTTTTAAACAAATATATTGTTCGATTACCATTCAAAGAAGTGTTAGGAATAAGGATCCCGCTTAAGATTGTTCAAGCCAAATATTTCATATAAAATACTGGCATTATTAGATACTGGTTGCACTAAGAATATCATCCATGATAAATATTTTATGAGATGTCCCCAAATAGTTGAAACTATAGATGATAATAAAGCTAAAGTATCTACCGATATGTCGTGAATAAAGAAGATCCATAATCAGCTAGTATATAATATTGAAGCTATATAAATGGCAATAAAAATATATAATAGATGAAATTACAATAAGAGATTTGTCAAGAATAAATGATGACATGATAATAGGTTAAGATTTTTACAACAATCTTTACAAACCACAATCATACATGAAGAGGGTGTAACATTTATCCCTTATCAAGATAATGTTCCATACATTTCGAAGTACGAAACAAAGAAAGTCCTTGCAAAATGTAGAAATATCTAATTTAGATGATGAATATAGCACAAGTCCAGATCCCTTGAATTCTGTGAAAGACTAAGAACTTAGTGAGACCATAGAAGAATATCATATAGAAAATACATGTACAGTAATGCATTGGGTTGCAATCATCTTCTCCAATTGGTATAGAGATATAAAATCTAAAAGGATATAGATAAGATTGTGAAAAAGACTAGAAAGCATACAAATTATTGGAGAAATACCAATGAAGCATTGGGATAAGAACTCATAGTTTGCAAAATAAATATCATAAATCCAGATTATATAATTAAGTCAGGACCAATAGAAGCTACTCCCAAAGATATCAAGAGTTCAAAATGCATATTGAAGAGTTATTAGTTTAAAAGCTATAAGAGAAAGCAGAAGCCCTCATCGATCCGCTGCTTTTATAGTTAGAAATCATGCTGAAGAAGTTAGAGGTAAATCTAGAATGGTAATTAACTTTTAAAGGCTTAATGATAATACAGTTGTTGATGCATACAACATACCCAATAAGCAGGAATGGATTAATAGAATACAAGGAAGTAAATATTTCTCCAAATTCGATTTAAAGGCAGGATTTTGGCAAGTAAAATGGCTGAAGAATCTATTCCCTGGACAGCATTTACTTGTCCACAAGGCCATTATGAATGGCTAGTAATGCCATTAGGCCTAAAGAATGCACCTGCACTATTTCAAAGAAAGATGCAAAATATATTTAATGAGAATCAAGCATTTATATTAGTATACGAGATGATTTGTTAGTATTCTCAAAATCATATAAAGAGCATATAGCCCATCTTGAAGTGTTCTTCGAAAGGTAGAACAAAATGGGCTCATACTATCTAAAAAGAAGATGGAATTTGCAAAGAGAAAATAATTTTTCTTGGTCATGAAATAGGAGAAAGAAAGATATATCTACAAGAACATATTGCAAAGAAAATACTAGAGTTTCCTGATAATATGAGTGATAAAAAGGTTTTACAACAGTTCTTAGGAATTGTAAACTACGCTAAACTATATAGATAACTTAGCAAAGCTAGCAGGACCTTTATATGCTAAATTAAGAAAAAATGGTCAAAGATACTTCAATTCCAAGATATAAAATTAGTAAAGGCCATCAAGGAAAAGGTCAAGAATTTAAAACCCTAGAATTGCTTCTAGAAGACAATTATTTTATAATTGAGACAGATGCATCTAAGGTAGGATGGGTGCATGAGCTAAAACAAAAGCCCAATAAATACTCTCCAAAGGCAGACGAAAAAATATGTAGATATGCTTCAGGAAGTTACAAATTAAAGACAGAAATAATATTGATAGAGAAATTTTGCAGTGGTAAATGCAATAAATGCATTTAGGTTATATCTAGGATTTAAAGAATTTAAAGTATGAAATGACTGTGAGCTTACAGCCGATATTACAATAAAATTAATAGTAAGAAAAGCTCAACTAGTAAGATGGGTCTTATTTGAAGACACCATAGCTGGGAATGGTTATAAAGTTATTTTTGAGCATATTAAAGGGAAGGATAATACCTTACCTGATATATTTTCTCGTGCATCAAATTTGTAGGAATGAAGAGAGGATTATTCGCCAACAAGGATGAATATCTCTTCTTTGAGAAGAAAATAGGCTGAAAATGTTTCAGCCAAATACATTCAATTTTAAGCCAAAATCCCATATTAAGCTCGATGAAGTCAAAGATGCATATTGGATAACTTTTGGTTCCAATATGCTCGTAAAAGAGACGTAACAAGGGTATTTTTTATCAATTCTCAACAGTTTATTGAATATTTTAATGAATTAAACAAAATGTGCCAAAGCCAAAAAGGTTGAAATACCAAAAGGAGAAACTCTATATCTCATATTCGATGGAAATAAACCTCGTATATATTTGGAATGGGAAAATATTATGATTGAAAAATAGACAAAAAAAGAAATGGAGGAGATTTAACATTCAAAAGATATTACAAATAGATGAGGCCTTACTTTGGGCAAGAAAGGTATTAGGACCAGATTATTATATTGACCCAAAGGCCAAAGACTATATCCAAATGAAAAGAGGCATACCTGCTTTCACCAACTCCCACAAAGGGGAGGCATCAAGCTCAAAAATATAAAGAAGGAAGAATCCTCAAAATATAAGACATACCAAGAATGCCTTCTAAAGGGCTTGACCTTTAGACAGTGAATACATGGATCAAGAAATGGATAAAAGGTTTGAAGAATTTTCAAAGATAAAAGAAGAAAGAATTAAAGGAGGAAATATTAAAAGAATTAAGGCAAGAAATGGATGAAAATTTGAAGAAATAAAGAAAGAATGTGATGAAAAATTTGATTTCAATCTATTAAATGATGAGGATCATATGGACATAGAAGGGCACAAGCAGCGCCCTGAATAAAGCCCAAATTGCATATATTGATATTGCTATCAATTATTCGGGCGCCGAGGACCTATACACCGATCTAATATTGATAGAAATTCTCATAATAGATCTTTAAATATTGATAAGGTATTATCAATTATATGGGCAGAGGACACCCCCTGTAAAAAAAAAAAAATAATAATAATAATAATAATAAGCCATGTCTAATATTTAATCAAGTTAAAATTAAATTTAAATTAAATAAATAAGCAGTGTTGAATATTTAAGCAGCCTTGGCATGTATGTACGCATACACCGCACACAAGGATTCCTAAGGAAGAGCTACCTATCTGAAGGCATGAAGAAGTGCATCACGGCAAGCTTAAGAAGAAAAGAAGAGCCAGCCAATTATTCACAGAGAGACAATGCCCACGGAACAAAGCAAAGATTTGATAGATTCCTCAAGATTGAAGTTTGTCAGGCACTATCCTCTCGCCTTATCCAGCACCTAGAGGACACGATGCATCCCTTACTACATATAAAATAAGAGGTGCATTCTCCCTAAGCCATCCAGAGAGTCAGCTTTCTCGCCTATAAAAGGAGACACTGGTGCAAAGAGAGGGGGACACTGTACGAGAAGAGCCACCAGCCACCGATAGAGCAAAGAGCTGCGACCAACTAGCAAGCTGCTTGCTCAAGTAGTAGTAGTAGTAGTAGTTTCTATCCTGCAATAAGAGCCACCATATCCAGAGCAGATTGTAAGGCTCAAGAAGGTAGTTAGAAGGTAATTTTTTAAGTTTTAGTAATCCCTTCGGGCCTCCCGAAAGGAAAGCCATATGTAAATTATGTTGTTGAAATGATGTAGTTTCTTGGTTTCACTTGGTATTTTTACTTATGAATTTATGGGACGAAGTTCTTATGTTAGGGATCCTATAGGAGAAACCTCTGTGTAGTTCTCTGCAGGTAGCCTGTGAGTATGCGCTTTGAATGAGACTCTTGTGGTCAGAGATATGTTCTTTCCGGTGGAACTGCTCGGGAAGATTATAGGAATTTAACCCATAAATTTGCAATTAAAACTGCTAAGTGAACGTAATTAGCTACATCTGATGCAACATAATGAAAAAATATGGTGAGTACCGGAGTAGGATTTTACACCTTCACAAGCATTAACGCTTGACTAATTGTTGGCCTCGCCACCTCTCTAAATAGATCCTGCATTAAATATATAATCAAGTTAGAACGTGAAGGTAATCATATTGAATTAAATATTATTGTGAATAGTGGAATATACTCATTCCAAATAGTGTATTTAATAGTGAGCACTATTGTGAGTCAGTGCTGAATAGTAAATACTATTCAAGATAAAAAAGAATACCTGTCTACCACTTCCACTCTAATCCCAATAATCCTAATCAAAATCTAAATTAATCATACATAAGCTAAATAAAATTTAATTTCCTCATATTGTTGGTAATTAGATAGATGAATAAGAGACACCAAGACGGAGAAGAGCCACCACCCATCGAGAGAGCAAAGAGTCATGACCCAAATTAGCAAGCTCAAGGTTTCAAGAGAGTAGTAGTAGTAGTAGTTTCATCCTGCAATAAGAGCCACCATATCCAGAGCATTGTAAGGCTCAAGAAGGTAGTAGAAAGGTAATTTCTTTAGTTTGTGTAATCCCTTCGGGCCTCCCAAAAGGAAAGCCATATGTAAATTATGTTGTTGAAATGATGTAGTTTCTTGTTTCACTTGGTATTTTTACTTATGAATTTATGACGACGAAGTTCTTATGCTAGGGATCCCCTATAGAGAACCTCACAGGTGTAGTTCTCTGTGTAGCCCAGTGTGGCGTGAATGAGAACCCAGTGGTCAGAGAGAAGTGTTTCTTCGGTGGAACTGCCTGGAAGACGAGATAGGAATTTAACCCATAAATTTGCAATTAAAACTGCTAATGAACGAATTAGCTACATCTCGATGCAATATAATGAAAAATATGGTGAGTACCGAGTAGGATTTTTACATTTTGCGTACATCATCGGATCTAATTGTTGGCCTCGCCAGCCTCTAAATAGATCCTGCATTAAATATATAATCAAGTTAGAACGTGAAGGTAATCATATTGAATTAAATATTATTGTGAATAGTGGAATACTATTCCAAATAGTGTATTTAATAGTGGAGCACTATTGTGAATAGTGCTGAATAGTAAATACTATTCAAGATAAAAAGAAATTTATTTCCTATATTGTTGGTATCAGTGGTCCAGCGCTTAATCATTGAAAGGTTAAAATATTTAAACTTAGAAGTTAGCGCAGTAAAGTTATAAATACTAAGGAAAATCTAAATATAAGGTGTAGAGTAAATCCTTCCGAAGAGCATATCCGCATTCATCTCATAGCCAGTTAATACAATCGTCGATTTGATATATAACTTTTACATATCTTGGGGAAAAAAGACAAGATAACTTAGACCAAAATTTGAAAGTTTATTTAAAGAATACCAAAAACTTATGGATAAGTATTCAGGTTTGAATAATAAAATTGATCTAGCTTTACATAAGCTAGAGGAAGCAAAAGCAAGACAGAATACAGTTTGCAAGAATAACGATTATATTAAAGAGGAAGTGTTGTCAATAGGTCGTTACTTAAGTAAAGGCAAAGAGTCACTCCCCACGCACTGATACAAGACAAGATATACTTGAAATTAAAAAGTTGGTGCAAGAGGTTAAAACTTTGATTATCTCATAATTTTATGACTGAATATACTCAAGCATTAAACGAAGTAGCAAAATACCTGTCACCTCTGTCGGATTCTCCGATCACGACTCCCCAAAGGAAGATTCCAAAGTAATAATAAGACAAAATAACACAATCATCCAACTACTAATTCAAGTATTAGATAAGCTAAAAAGTGTTCAAAGCAACAAAGAAATTGTGTTATCATCATCTGGAATAGTGGCTCTACTAGAAATATTAATTCAGAAAATGGACGTATCTAAAGGCTTCCTTAGAAGAGACAAAACCTCCAATTAGTAAGGCAAGATTCAAGACCTCTCTCCATGAAGCATAGATTATCATGCAAAGCTGATGATATTGATAGCATTGAAGAAGTTATAGATATACAAAGAGATCTAGAAAGATATCAAAAAGATACCCGAGAAAAATAAAGCCGCAGCAAGTATACCACATGGGTATGTTTGAAAGTAAAAGTGGTCTATATAGAATATCCAGAGAAGTAGAATTAAGTGTTAACACACCCAGTAGATTTAAGAATTGTAAGCAAAAATATTGAAAATGAACTAAAATATTGTGGTTATAAATATATTCATCAAGGTATGTATATCATAGGAGTCAAAGGTATGACAAGGAAGAAATTAGGTGCGAAGGTTTTGATAACTCTATTAGATAGAAGATGGGAATCAGAGACAAAGCAGCATTAGGATTTTTGAAGGAGACATGAATGAAAATAGATTAATAACCTATATAGCTCCGCACCTAATGATGCCTGTAAAAGAATTTATTGAAAAATGAGTTTTGGTTTCCAAACTAAAGGTTATGAAGATTTTAAAGGAACAAATTTGCTAGTAAGCATAGAATTTATAGGAAGGCTCACTAATAGAAGTAGCTCCAGATATAGAGTGAATGTGAATGACGAATTGATAGCATGCAATCAAAAGGTATTAAATTTATGAATCCTCTTAAAATTGGCTCAAGAAAGAGCAGGAGAAGAATGGAAGATAGGAGAATTAATAGAGAAAAGGAATTAAAGCAACCTGAAAATTACATAAGCTATCAAAATTGTGAAGGAAGTAGTAGTATTCGATTTATGAACTATAAAGCTGCTTCAATAGAAGACTCTCAATCATTTATGTTTAATCAGAAATTAATGATGATAAGAATAAAGGTATATCTGAATGTATGGAAAAGCCTAATTTAGATGATGAAATAATTCATTGGGAAAAGAAGCTAAAGCATATTGAATGGGAATATAGTCATTCTATGACAAAGGATTGGCGAAAATTAGAGAAAGAGAACTATTTATCATTCGAGAAATTGCAAGGTTAAAAAAGCTTAAAAATGATAAAATGTTTGCCACTAGTAGTTCAAGCATGGAAGATAAAATTATAGCATCCGCAGAAAGAAAAGCAAATGCTATTATTAATAAAAATTCTATCAATAATAATAATAAAGATAAGAATATTATTCAAAAAGAAGAAATTGTTAGTGAAGAAGAGCAATGGGATATCAATAATAAGTTATTATTAGAAAGTTATGAGGAAGAGGAGGAATTAATAAAAGAAATGTGGTTAGAAGATGAAAGGTATGATGATTCAGAACAAAATAGTGATTTCTATAACTCACTAGATGATGTGGGACTACATAATTTAGACAATGCAATGGAAGCCATGGAAGTAGAAAGTAGTGGTAAAAGAAGAAGGGGATATGGAGAATCATCCAAAAAAGAGAAGGAGAAAGAGAGAGACCTACCAGACAGCTGGACAATGGCCTCCAGAAAAAGATGATTATCAACCTACATATATCCCAGGACAATATAGATACATGGGTACTAAAAGAAGAGATTTTGAAAACCAGTGCAATTCCAAAATTATAAAATGATGGTGCTATATTAAACCTAGCAGCTCATGATCCAATAGATTCGCCAATATAATTAGCATATGGAAAGGTTTAATAGTACAAAAATATATACAAAATCAGTATAGCATAGGCATCTAAGGTAGAAGATATGTTAACATATCTTGAAACATTTTAGGAGAATCTGTAAAAGTTCTTTGGGAACAATGGGTAGAATCATACCCTAGTCAATATGAAGAATTAAAAGGGCAGGAAGTAACCCTAATAACTTTAAGTAATGTTATCTCAAATATGATCATAGCAGAAGATCCAGAATTAGGTCATACCTCATTGCAAAATGAAAGGTTAAGAGAAATAGAAAATTAACATTAACTAGCTGGAAAGGTATTAAAGAATTTTCCCAGCATTATTTGTATAATGCTACTACTGCTAAACAAGGTTTTAATGTAGTAGTAGTAGAAAGATATTTTAATAAGTTGCCTGACCCCTAGGGTCAATAATATTTGAAGAATATAAAAAGGAAACGCGGGAAACGTGGTAAATATATCTCAAGCTGTAACATTTGTTTTCAAACAATTAAGAAAGGTGTGTACTAGTATTCAAGCCCAAAGATCTATGAAGAAATCAGATTATATTTTTGCAATAACATAGTCCAAATACCACTTACATATGGAGAAGAAAGGCATAGGAAAAACAAATATTATAAACCACAAAGGAGAGATAATAGAAATTTTAGAACAAAGAAAAGATATTTCTTAAGAAGGTCAGACAATAGAGCCCCATTCTTGCATAAAAGAAATGTAAGAAGATATAATCCCAAGAAAACCTATGATAAAACATGCAGGTGTTTCATATGTAACTCTCCTGATCATCTAAGTAGAACTTGCCCTAATAAAGACCAGAAAAGATACTCCAGCAAATATGAAGAACAAGAGAGAGTGTTAATTATAGATAGCGTTAATGAAAATATATTAGTATGTGATGATGAAATAAAAGACGATGAGTCAATATATTCAATTATAGAAACAGATGAAGTAGAAAATGAGGCTCCAGAATATGAATCAAGTGAAGATGAAATAGACCTAATAGATGATTTAGCCGGTTTAAAAATTGAAATGATGAACCAAGTAGATTGTGAACATGATTGGATTAGAGGGAAAGGTGATTATAACATAAAATGTGCTTTCTCAGATATATTACCCAAGCCAAGATAATAGGTTCACTTGTAGCTTGTGTTTAAAACAAGCATGTGCCTCATGTCTAAAAGCCAATAATCAAAAATGGAGACAAGAGATAGAATTGGAACCAAAAGCGAATATTATCCAAAGAGGGTTAGAAATTTAGAAAATAGAATAAATAAGCTAGAAGCAGAGCTAGAAAAACTTAAAGATGAGTTAGAAAATAGTAAAGAGGAAAATGATAATGTTCCAAAAACACAGAAATGAAAGAGCAAATGATAACGGTAAGGGATAAAAAGGAGACAAATTAATACAATTGAAAGATGCAATTACTAGTTTTGGAAACAAATATATTGTTCGATTACCATTCAAAGAAGTGTTAGGAATAAGGATCCCAGTTAAGATTGTTCTAAGCCAAATATTTCATATAAAATACTGGCACTATTAGATACTGGTTGCACTAAGAATATCATCCATGATAAATATTTTATGAGATGTCCCAAATAGTTGAAACTATAGATGATAATAAAGCTGAAGTATCTACCGATATGTCGTGAATAAAGAAGATCCATAATCAGCTAGCATATAATATTGAAGCTTACATAAATGGCACAAAATATATAATAGATGAAATTACAATAAGAGATTTGTCATAATAAATGATGACATGATAATAGGGTTAAGATTTTTACAACAATCTTTACAAAACACAATCATACATGAAGAGGGTGTAACATTTATCCCTTATCAAGATAATGTTCCATACATTTCTGAAGCAATGAAAACAAAGAAAGTCCTTGCAAAATGTAGAAATATCTAATTTAGATGATGAATATAGCACAAGTCCAGATCCCTTGAATTCTGTAAAGACGAAGAACTTAGTGAGACCATAGAAGAATATCATATAGAAAATACATGTACAGAATGCATTGTTGCAATCATTCTCTCCAAATTGGTATAGAGATATAAAATCTAAAAAGGATATAGATAAGATTGTGCAAAGACTAGAAAGCATACAAATTATTGGAGAAATACCAATGAAGCATTGGGATAAGAACTCTATAGTTTGCAAAATAAATATCATAAATCCAGATTATATAATTAAGTCAGGACCAATAGAAGCTACTCCTAAAGATATCAAGAGTTCAAAATGCATATTGAAGAGTTATTAAAGTTAAAAGTTAGAAGAGAAAGCGAAGCCCTCATCGATCTGCTGCTTTTATAGTTAGAAATCATGCTGAAGAAGTTAGAGGTAAATCTAGAATGGTAATTAACTTTAAAAGGCTTAATGATAATACAGTTGACGATGCACAATACATACCCAATAAGCAGGAATGGATTAATGAATACAAGGAAGTAAATATTTCCAAATTGATTTAAAGGCAGGATTTTAAGCAAAAATGGCTGAAGAATCTATTCCCTGGACAGCATTTACTTGTCCACAAGGCCATTATGAATGGCTAGTAATGCCATTAGGCCTAAAGAATGCACCTGCACTATTTCAAAGAAAGATGCAAAATATATTTAATGAGAATCAAGCATTTATATTAGTATACGAGATGATTTGTTAGTATTCTCAAAATCATACAAAGAGCATATAGCCCATCTTGAAGTGTTCTTTCAAAGGTAGAACAAAATGGGCTCATACTATCTAAAAAGAAGATGGAATTTGCAAAGAGAAAATAAATTTTCTTGGTCATGAAATAGAGAAGGAAAGATATATCTACAAGAACATATTGCAAAGAAAATACTAGAGTTTCCTGATAATATGAGTGATAAAAGGTTTTACAACAGTTCTTAGGAATTGTAAACCACGCTACTAAACTATATAGATAACTTAGCAAAGCTAGCAGGACCTTTATATGCTAAATTAAGAAAAATGGTCAAAGATACTTCAATTTCAAGATATAAAATTAGTAAAGGCCATCAAGGAAAAGGTCAAGAATTTAAAACCCCTAGAATTGCTCTAGAAGACAATTATTTTATAATTGAGACAGATGCATCTAAGGTAGGATGAAAAGCATACTAAAACAAAAGCCCAATAAATACTCTCCAAAGCAGTATTTAAAAAATATGCAGATATGCTTCTGTGAAGTTACAAATTAAAGACGGTAAATAATATTGATAGAGAAATTTGCAGTGGTAAATGCAATAAATGCATTTAGGTTATATCTAGGATTTAAAGAATTTACAGACTAACAGACTGTGAAGCCATAATGCCGATATTACAATAAAATTAATAGTAAGAAAAGCTCAACTGTAAGATGGGTCTTATTTGAAGACACCATAGCTGGGAATGGTTATAAAGTTATTTTGAGCATATTAAAGGGAAGGATAATACCTTACCTGATATATTTTCTCGCATCAAATTTGCAGGAATGAAGAGAGGATTATTCGCCAACAAGGATGAATATCTCTTCTTTGAGAAGAAAATAGGCTGAAAATGTTTCAGCCAAATACATTCAATTTTAAGCCAAAATCCCATATTAAGCTCGATGAAGCCCAAAGATGCATATTGATAACTTTGGTTCCAATATGCTCGTAAAAGAGACTAACAAGGGTATTTTTTATCAATTTCAACAGTTTCATTGAATATTTTAATGAATTAAACAAAAATGTGCCAAAGCCAGCAAAGGTTGAAATACCAAAAGGAGAAACTCTATATCTCATATTCGATGGAAATAAACCTGGCATATATTTGGAATGGGAAAATATTATGATTGAAAAATAGATGCAAAAGAAATGGAGGAGATTTAACATTCAAAAGATATTACAGTATAGATGAGGCCTTACTTTGGGCAAGAAAGGTATTAGGACCAGATTATTATATTGACCCAAAGGCCAAAGACTATATCCAAATGAAAAGAGGCATACCTGCTTCACCAACTCCCACAAAGGGGAGGCATCAAGCTCAAAAATATAAAGAAGGAAGAATCCCAAAATATAAGACATACCAAGAATGCCTTCTAAAGGGCTTGACCCTTTAGACAGTGAATACATGGATCAAGAAATGGATAAAAGGTTTGAAGAATTTTCAAAGATAATAAAGAAAGAATTAAAGGAGGAAATATTAAAAGAATTAAGGCAAGAAATGGATGAAAAATTTGAAGAAATAAAGAAAGAATGTGATGAAAATTTGATTTCAATCTATTAAATGATGAGGATCATATGGACATAGCAGCAGCATGGGCAAGGCCCTGAATAAAGCCCAAATTGCATATATTGATATTGCTATCAATTATTCAGGCCGAGGACCTATACCCAACCGAATATTGATAGAAATTCTATAATAGATCCTTTAAATATTGATAAGGTATTATCAATTATATGGGCAGGAGGACACCCCTCTAAAAAAAAAAAAAATAAAAAAAAAATAAATAATAATAATAATAATAAGTAATGTCTAATATTTAAATAAGTTAAATTAAATTTAAATTAAATGAATAAGCAGTGTTGAATATTTAAGCAGCCTTGGCATGTATGTATGCATACACTGGACACAAGGATTCCTAAGGGAGAGCTACATATCTGAAGGCATGAAGAAGTGCATCATTGGCAAGCGAAGAAGAAAAGAAGAGCCAGCCAATTATTCACCGAGAGACAATGCCCACGTGAACAAAGCAAAGATTTGATAGATTCCTGAAGATTGAAGTTTGTCGGGCACTATCCTCTCCATATCCATCACCTAGAGGACACGATGCATCCCTACTACATATAAAATAAGAGGTGCATTCTCCTGAAGCCATCCAGAGAGCTGCCTTCTCGCCTATAAAAGGAGACAATTGCTGCAAAGAGAGAGGAGACACCAGACGGAGAAGAGCCACCAGCCACCGATAGAGCAAAGAGTTGCACCAGCTAGCAAGCTCGCTGCTCAGCAGTAGTAGTAGTAGTAGTTTCATCCTGCAATAAGAGCCACCATATCCAGAGCATTGTAAGGCTCAAGAAGGTAGTTAGAAGGTAATTTTCTTAGTTTGTAATCCTTCGGGCCTCCCGAAAGGGAAAGCCATATGTAAATTATGTTGTTGAAATGATGTAGTTTCTGGTTTCACTTGGTATTTTTACTTATGAATTTATGGGACGAGTTCTTATGCTAGGGATCCTATAGGAGAAACCTCTCAAGTGTAGTTCTCTCTGTAGCCCAGAGTGGCGTTGAATGAGAACCTTGGGGTCAGAGAGAAGTGTTTCCCTTCGGTGGAACTGCTCGGGAAGACGATAGAATTTAAACCATAAATTTGCAATTAAAACTGCTAAGTGAACGTAACTAGCTACATCTGATGCAACATAATGAAAAATATGGTGAGTACCGAGTAGGATTTTACACCTTTGCGCACATCGCCGATCTAATTGTTGGCCCCGCCAGCCTCTAAATAGATCCTGCATTAAATATATAATCAAGTTAGAACGTGAAGGTAATCATATTCATTTACCTATTATTGTGAATAGTGGAATACTATTCCAAATAGTGTATTTAATAGTGGAGCACTATTGTGAAGAAAAGGAATAGTAAATACTATTCAAGATAAAAAGAATACCTGTCTACCACTTCCACCTAATCCCAAATTAACCTAATCAAAATCTAATCACATATTAAGCTAATTTAATAAAATTTATTTCTATATACCCTAATTCTAATAATTGATAGAAATTTCATAATAGATCTTTTAAATATTGATAAGGTATTATCAATTATATGGGCAGGGAGGACAATTCTGTAAAAAAAAAAAAATAATAATACCTAATAATAATAATAAGTAATGTCTATTATTTAAACAAGTTAAATTAAATTTAAATTAAATGAATGAGCAGTGTTGAATATTTAAGTTAGCTCCTTGGCATAAATGTGACAATCGGCCCACTGCAAGACTTCCTAAGGAGAGCTATATATCTGGCTAAGGCATGAAGAAGTGCATCACCGGGCAAGCCAAGAAGCAAGAAGAGCCAGCCAATTATTCACCGAGAGACAAAGTACATGGAACAAAGCAAAGATTTGATAGGATTCCTGAAGATTGAAGTTTGTTCTGGGCACTATCCTCTCGCCTTATCCATCACCTAGAGGGACACCATTTATCCCTAATACATATAAAATAAGAGGTGCATTCTCCTAAGCTATCCAGAGAGCTGTGTTTCTCGCTTCATAAAGAGAGACAATTGCTGCAAAGAGAGGAGACAATTTAATTTGAGAAGAGCCACTCAGCCACCGATAGAGCAAAGAGCTACACCCACCTAGCAAGCCTGCTGCTCAGTAGTAGTAGTAGTAGTAGTTTCATCCTGCAATAAGAGCCACCTATCCGCAGCATTGTAAGGCCCAAGAAGGTAGTTAGAAGGCAATTTTCAGTTTGTGTATCCTTCTGGGCCTCCTCCCGAAAGGAAAGCTATATGTAAATTATGTTGTTGAATGATGTAGCTTCTTGGCTCACTGGTATTTTTTACTTTTATGAATTTATGGGACAGTTCTTATGCTAGGATCCTATAGAGAAACTCGCAAGCAGTAGTTCTCCAGGTAGCCAGAGTGTTGCTTGAATGAGAAACCTTGTGTCAGTAGAGAAGTGTTTCCTCTGGGTGAAACTGCCTCGAAGACGATAGGAATTTAAACCCACAAATTTGCAATTAAAACTGCTAAGTGAACGTAACTAGCTACATCTGATGCAAACATAATGAAAATATGGTGAGTAATCGAGTAGGATTTTACACTGCTATTAGCCCATCGAATACTAATTGTTGGCCTCACAGCTTCTAAATAGATCCTGCATTAAATATATAATCAAGTTAGAACGTGAAGGTAATCATATTGAATTAAATATTACAGTGAATAGTGGAATACTATTCCAAATAGTGTATTTAATAGTGAGCACTATTGTGAATAGTGCTGAATAGTAAATACTATTCAAGATAAAAAGAATTCCGTTTACCACTTCCACCTAATCCCAAATTAATTTAATCAAAATCTAATCACATATTAAGCCAAATAATAATAACAAGAAATTTATTTCTATATTGTTATATCAGTCCAGCGCTTAATCATTGAAAGGTTAAAATATTTAAACCAGAAGTTAGCGCAGGTAAAGTTATAAATACTAAGGAAAATCTAAATATAAGGTGTAGAGTAAATCCTTCCTCAAGAGCATATCTGCATTCATCTCATAGCCGTTAAATACAAATACGATTTAATATATAACTTTTATATCTTGGGGAAAAGACAAGATAACTTAGACAAAAATTTGAAAGTTTATTCAAAGAATACCAAAAACTTATGGATAAGTATTCAGGTTTGAATAATAAAATCGATCTAGCTTTACATAAGCTAGAGGAAGCAAAAAAAGACAGAATACATTTTGCAAGAATAACGATTATATTAAAGAGGAAGTGTTGTCAATAGGCCGTTACTTAAGTAAAGGCAAAGAGTCACTCCCACGACTGATACAAGACAAGATATACTTGAAATTAAAAGTTGGTGCAAGAGGTTAAAACTTTGATTATCTCATAATTTTATGACTGAATATACTCAAGCATTAAACGGTAGCAAAATACCGCCACCTCCTCGTCGGATTCTCCGATCACGACTCCCCAAAGGAAGATTCCAAAGTAATAATAAGACAAAATAACACAATCATCCAACTGCTAATTCAAGTATTAGATAAGCTAAAAAGTGTTCAAAGCAACAAAGAAATTGTGTTATCACATCTCGAATAAAGGTTTCTACTAGAAATATTAATTTCAGAAAATGGACATATCTAAAGGCTTCCTTAGAAGAGACAAAACCCTCCAATTAGTAAGGCAAGATTCAAGACCTCCGCCATGAAGCATAGATTATCATGCAAAGCTGATGATATTGATAGCATTGAAGAAGTTATAGATATACAAAGAGATCTAGAAAGATATCAAAAAGATACCCGAGAAAAATAAAGCCGCAGCAAGTATACCACATGTTTGAAAGTAAAAGTGGTCTATATAGAATATCCAGAGAAGTAGAATTAAGTTAACACACCCAGTAGATTTAAGAATTGTAAGAAAATATTGAAAATGAACTAAAATATTGTGGTTATAAATATATTCATCAAGGTATGTATATCATAGGAGTCAAAGGTATGACAAGGAAGAAATTAGGTGCGAAGGTTTTGATAACTCTATTAGATAGAAGATGGGAATCAGAGACAAAGCAGCATTAGGATTTTGGAAGGAGACATGAATGAAAATAGATTAATAACCTATATAGCTCCAGACCTAATGATGCCTGTGAAAAGAATTTATTGAAAAATGAGTTTGTTTCCAAACTAAAGGTTATGAAGATTTTAAAGGAACAAATTTGCTAGTAAGCATAGAATTTATAGGAAGGCTCACTAATAGAAGTAGCTCCATATAGAGTGAATGTGAATGACGAATTGATAGCATGCAATCAAAAGGTATTAAATTTATGAATCCTCTTAAAATTGGCTCTAAGAAAGAGCAGGAGAAGAATGGAAGATAGGAGATCTAATAGAGAAAAAGGAATTAAAGCAACCTGAAAATTACATAAGCTATCAAAATTGTGAAGGAAGTAGTAGTATTCGATTTATGAACTATAAAGCTGCTTCAATAGAAGACTCAATCATTTATGTCGTAATCAGAAATTAATGATGATAAGAATAAAGGTATATCTGAATGTATGGAAAAGCCTAATTTAGATGACGAAATAATTCATTGGGAAAAGAAGCTAAAGCATATTGAATGGGAATATAGTCATTCTATGACAAAGGATTGGCCAAAATTAGAGAAAGAGAACTATTTATCATTCGAGAAATTGCAAGGTTAAAAAAGCTTAAAATGATAAAATGTTCTGCTACTAGTAGTTCAAGCATGGAAGATAAAATTATAGCATCCGCAGAAAGAAAAGCAAATGCTATTATTAATAAAAATTCTATCAATAATAATAATAAAGATAAGAATATTATTCAAAAGAAGAAATTGTTAGTGAAGAAGAGCAATGGGATATCAATAATAAGTTATTATTAGAAAGTTATGAGGAAGAGGAGGAATTAATAAAAGAAATGTGGTTAGAAGATGAAAGGTATGATGATTCGTAACAAAATAGTGATTTCTATAACTCACTAGATGATGTGGGACTACATAATTTAGACAATGCAATGGAAGCCATGGAAGTAGAAAGTAGTGGTAAAAGAAGAAGGGATATGGAGAATCATCTGTAAAAAGAGAAGGAGAAAGAGAGAGACCTACTGGACAGCTGGACAATGGCCTCCGTAAAAAGATGATTATCAACCTACATATATCCGGACAATATAGATACATGGGTACTAAAAGAAGAGATTTTGAAAACCAGTGCAATTCCAAAATTATAAAATGATGGTGCTATATTAAACCTAGCAGCTCATGATCCAATAGATTGGCAATATAATTAGCATATGGAAAGGTTTAATAGTACAAAATATATACAAAATCAGTATAGCATAGGCACTAAGGTAGAAGATATGTTAACATATCTTGAAACATTTTAGGAGAATCTGTAAAAGTTCTTTGGGAACAATGGAGAATCAACCC
>JAHIAM010004063.1:0-36989 GCA_021605205.1 Aegilops longissima | reverse complement strand
ACGGGCGAAGAGGTTCGGAAAATTTCCAAATTTTGGCCCGGGATATATAGCTCGACTGCCGGTGTGACCGAGTGGAACATCTAAGGGCACTGAGATGCATAACGCAAGCAAGCATAAAGAATTCGGTGAGACCGAAGTTCAAATCGGTTGCACCGAGATTGAAAACCTAGATCGACTTTAGTGATCTCGGATGACCAAATGGATGAATCGGTCGAATCAAACGCACAAAGAAGTTTTGGAAGTTTAAGTCTATGATTTAATTGGGGACTCCGAGTGCTCCTCACACGAGTGGTTCAAATCTGACTTTATCAAACTTTGTGATGTAGCATGAATAGAGTTTGAGACGAGAAAAGCATAGATAGCTAGAGAAGGTTCTTAGGCATTCTTGTCCATCCACTTGGCAAAAGAAAAGAAACCAATCAATCAAAACAACAAGTGGATGCCCTTGAATGAGTAAATTATGCAACCAACATGCTCACACAATAAAATGACAAATGAAATATGTGGCAAAGCATGCACAACCAATTCTAGCATCTATCATAATTGGCGATGACTAGGTCATCCATATATGAGTATATTGATTTAGAGTCAAATGAGAACATTTGATCATAGGTCATACTCATCGCTTAAGCACAAGTGGGTTACTACTTTTGTGACGCTTCGATTTAATCGCACACTAATCATGCACGCAAATGTGTACGATCAAGATCGGGACTCACGGAAGATATCACAACACAACTCTACAAATAAAATAAGTCATACAAGCATCATAATACAAGCCAGGCCTCGAGGGCTCGAATACAAGTGCTCGATCATAGACGAAGTCAGCGGAAGCAAACAATATCTGAGTACGTATATAAGTTAAACAAGCTGCCATAAGATGGCTAGCACAAACCGATACAGATCGAAGAGGAGCAGGCCTCCCGCCGGGATCCTCCTAGCTACTCCCCGGTCGCCGCTGCCGGGCTGCACGAGTAGTAGGCACCTCCAGTAGTAGTCGCCGAGGCGGTATGCGCTCACTCGGCTCCATCGTCTGCTGCAGCAATCGAGTAGAGATAGGGGAAAAGGGGAACAAGGCAACCGTGAGTACTCATCCAAAGTACTCGCAAGCAAGGAGCTACACTACATATGCATGGATATATGTGTAAAGGCCATATCGTGGACTGAACTGCAGAATGCCGTAATAAGAGGGGATAGCTAGTCTTAACGAAGACTACGCTTCGACACCGGCCTTGCAATGCATGTAAGAGGACAACGGAAGTCCTCCAAGTAACATCATATAGCAATAATCCTACCCGCAATCCTCGCTCATATCCCCGAGCGAGAGCGACCACCGTTGTATCCGCACTTGGAAGGGTGTGTTTTATCAAGTATCCGGTTCTAGTTGTCATAAGCTCAAGGTACAACTCCAAGTCGCCCTGCTATCAAGATCACGACTATTCAATAGATTAATCACCGCAGGGTGCACCATCTTACCCAGACGCTTGATCCCATTTGGCCGCACACACTTTCCGGTCATGCCCGCCGCTGAAGATCAACACGCCGCAGCCCCACCTAGGCACAACAGAGGCCAAGACGCCGGTTCAAACTTAAGCGCCAGGGTCTGGGCCCATCGCCTCGAAAGCACACCTCAAGACGCTATGAGGGCGGCCGGAAGCGCACTCCAGCCTAACAGCGCTCCAGCCCAATCCGGGCGCGCCGCCTGTCACCGACGCCTCAAGTGCTTCGCCGATACCACGACGCCGATACCCATAACTACTCCCGCCAGAGATGGTTAGTGCGAGTAAGCTCAGAGCCAACCCAGATCAAATACCAAGACCTCGTTGCTGTTAGCAGTATCCGCGAACGCCGAACAGGCCAGCCCACCTCTCCTAGGCGGTCTCAACCTGCCTCCCGCCTCCGCCTCAAGATCCACTCATGGTGCTCCATCACCAATTCGACTTTTAGTCTCCACATGTATCATGTATAAGATATAGATATACCCGTGATCACCTCCCGAGTGATCACGGCCCGATAGTATAGCACGCAGCATTTAACAAGAATGTAGGGCCACAGATGAATACTAGCATCCTATACTAAGCATATAGGATTGCGTAAGGTAACAAATGAGTAACAAGGACAAAGCTATGCATCAGATAGGTATAATGTGATAGCAAGAATATGCTACACTACTCTAATGCAAGCAGATAGAGAAGAGTAGGCGATATCCGTGATCAAGGGGGCTTGCCTGGTTGCTCGGCAAGAGAGAGGGTCACAACACCGTAGTCGAACTGCCAAGCAGCAGCGGCTTGGCTCTCAGTAGTCTACCGAGAGAAGAGGGGAAGAAACAATGAATACAAAGTAAACAGATGCATATCGATGCATGACATGCCAAGAAGCGATGTTAGGCGTGTTCTAACGTGGTATGAGGGGGTACTGGTTAAGGGGAAACATCCGGAAAGTAATCCCAGTGTTTTGGGTTTTCAGCAGGAGCCGAGGGAAAAGTTGCAGGTCTGATAGGTTAGGGGTGTGGTGGACGAACGGATCGCGATCCGGATTCGCCTCGCTGCTCGAGTAACTTTCATGTTGAAAATATTTTAATTGAAGTTACGGATTAAAAGATATGATTTTTAAAAGATTTTATTAATTTCTCGAATTTAATTAATTAATTAATTAATTCGAAAAATGATTTATGACGCCAAGATGATGTCATGCCGACGTCAAGAATCAACAGGTTGATGAGTCAACCCCGACTGTGTGGGTCCTGCTCATTATACACTCATATATCTAATTAACCTAATCGATTTAATTAACAATAGTTAATTAGGTTTAATTAGTGATTAGGTTTAATTAATCGTAATTAATTAGATTAATTAATTACTTAACTAATTAATTAATTAATTAATTAATTTGTTTTATTTAATTTTCATTTTTGTTTATTTTTAAACCATTCTGTGGGGTGGGCCTCATGTCATCGGCCCTGTGGGGCCAAACGGGGCAAGGCGGTGGGGTGGCCTGCTCGGGCGCGACCTGTGGGGACGCAGGGGCGCCCGCCTCGATCCTGCAAGGCAAGGCATGGAGGGGGCTCTGACGAGAGCCGGCGAGGCGGTTCGCTGGGCTTTGCGTCTCATGGGCTAGATGGGGTCCCGTCGCGGAGGCGGGGAAGTAGGCGAGGGGATGCGGGCGGACGCGGGCGTGAGCTGCCGGGCAAGGCCGGGGGAGCGACGGGAGGTCCGGGGAAGGGCCACGGGGAAAGAGAGGGGAAGGCACCAAGGGCTGGGCGGTGAGCACTACCAGGGGAAGAGGCCCGGGCGAGGGGGAAGGAGAGGAGGCGGAACGGCCGGAGCCGGGCGACGGGCTCAAGGGCGCACGGCTGCTCGAGAGGGGAGAGGGAACGACGGGAGAGGCAAAGCTCATGTGGGGGGCCGGGGTCTAGGGCGGCAGGCGCGTGGAGTTCGGTGCACGACATGCAGGAGGAGTCGGAGGCGGTCGCCAAGCCGGGAGGGGATCCGTGAGGCGGGAGGTCGGGATGACCTCACAGGAGGGGTGCCCCTGGTGGGGGGGCAACGGATGACGAGGGGGGTCCTGACGGCGGCGAGGGGCGCAGGGGTGCGGAGGCGACCGTGTCGGGCGGCGGGCTCGCCGGGCGGCGAGGGGCGCGAGGGGGGCTGCCTCGATCTGGATCGGGCGGGGAGAGAGAAAGTGGATCGGGAGGGGGGCGAGGAGGGAACTAGGGTTCCCACCGCCGGAGGGGGGATAAGGGGGCGCCCTGTTGGGCTGGCTGTGGAGGGGGGCTGGGCCAGTGAGGGGGCTGTGGGGAGGGGCTGGCCCAGTTGGGCCAGTGGGGATTCCTTCCCCACTCTTTTTGTTTTTTTTATTATTTTTTTCTTTTCTTATTTTCTTCTTTTCTGTTTTAGCTTATTTAAAATGTCAAAGCATTTTACAAAATTTTGTGCACCCCACCATAATTAGGTTTGTTATTTTAGACAACCCCTAACATTTTAGTTTTAGTTTTTGAAACTTTTATCGCTTGCTTTTGTTTTGAATTTGTTTTAGACCGGTTCAATCAACGTGAGTTTAGTCACAAAGAATCGAGGTGATCACCGCTGCTTAATCATCCGGTGTTACAAATCTCCTCCATTACAAGAAATCTCGCCCCAGATTTAGGAGGTAGAAGGAAAGAGTGCGGATATTCATCTCAAGACGATCCTCGCTCCTGTGTGGCTTCGCCTTCGAGTGATTCACCATCGGACTTTGAGGAACTTGATCGCTTCCGTCGTGGTGCGGCGCTCAGCTTGGTCGAGAATGCGGACCGGATGTTCTTTATAGGAGAGGTCCTGTTGTACCGAGCACTTCATGGTCCATCGCCGGATTGGGTCCTTGAAGCAGCGCCGAGTTGGGACACGTGGAACACATCGTGAACTCCGAGAAAGGTTCGACGGAAGCTCCAGCTGATATGCCACTTTTCCACGCCTTTCCAGATAGTGAATGGGCCAATATAGCGAGGAGCTAGCTTGCCTTGATCCCGAAGCGTGAGCACCCTTCATTGGTGTAACGCGAAGATAGGCCTTTTCGCCAAAGTTGATAGACCATGTCTTTGTGATGACGGTCATAATTACTCTTTTGACGAGATCGAGCAGTCTTGAGATTCTCGCGAATAATGCGGACTTGTTCTTCGCATGTTGGATAATATCCGGACCAAGAGTGGACGCTCCCGCTTCGACCAGTTCAAAGGGGTTCGCACTTTCGCCCATATAACACTTCAAGGGGGCCATCTTCGCACTAGCTTGATAGCTATTATTATAAGAGAACTCAGATACGGAGAGATTCTCCCATTTCTGTCAAGGAACGACACAAGCTCAAGCATGTCTTCGAGAATTTGGTTAACACGCTCAACTTGCCCTTGAGATCATGGATGAAACGCAGATCGAAAGATAAATGAGTACCCATAGCTCCTTGAAAACTTGCCCGTAATCTTGAAGTGAATAAGTTGCCACAGTCCGAACTGATAATCGTGGAATACCGTGAAGTGAAACAATTTCGACATATAGAGAGTTGCAAGCTGGCTAGCAGGATCGCTTTTCGACCGCCGTAAAATGTGCAACTTTAGAAAGCCGGTCAATGACGACAAGAATTGCATCATTACCTTTCTCGCGATTTGGGAAATCCAAAGGACGAAGTCCATTTCAACATGGTCCCATTTCCATTCGGGAATAGAGATAGGTTGCAGAGTTCCAGCAGGCCTTTGATGTTCTCGCTTGATACGACGGCAAACGCCACACTCAAAGAACATAGCGAGCAATGTCCTGCTTCATATTAGACCACTGTAATCTCTCGATTTAATGTCTTGATACATCTTTGTACTTCCTGTGGTGGATACATAGAGGCGATCATGAGCTTCTTTCATAACCTTCCGAGTCATATTCAGGTTTTCCTTCTTACACGGCACCACTAGGCGGCCTTTGAAGTACAAGGCGCCATCATCCGCAATAGTGAAGGATGAGGGATTTTTTTTTGATGTCTTGCTTAATCTTGTAGACTTCAGAGTCAAATCCTGCATTGTCTTTATGGTGCCCACGAGATCGGAGTTCAACAGCCAGGTATAGAGGGAACCCTGGGGAACAACACGGAGATTCATCTTATGGAACTCCCGAGGAGGGGAGCGAAAATCTTGAGGAACAATATGAAGGTTCAGCCTTCTGAATTCTTCAACAAGTGGGGCTGAACTTTGTGAACTCAAGGTGGTTGCAGAAGACTTATGCTCAAGGCATCAGCCATTACATTAGCCTTGCTCGGGCGATAGGAAATACCCAAATCAAAGTTCTGCCACGGCTCCATCCATCTCACGACGGAGGTTCAGGTCCGGCTGAGTAAAATGATACTTCAGACTTTGGTGGTCGGTGAAGATCTCGCAACGATTACCAAGAAGGTAATGTCGCCATCGCTTCAAAGCATAAATGACAGCAGCAAGTTCGAGGTCGTGAACTCGATAGTTCTCTTCGTGAGGGCGAACTCGCCGAGAGGCATAAGCAACCACTTTGCGCTTCTTGCATTAGGACACCGCCTAAACCTTGACGAGAAGCGCCGCAAGAAATGACGAAGTCCTTCTTAGTATCGAGGAGCTAGCATCGGGCGTAAGTCAACTTGTCTTTGAGTGCCCGGAAACTTTCCCGACACTTATCCGCCCATTGAATTTGACGCCTTTTATGCAACAAAGTTAGTCGAGGCTCGGCAATCTTGGAGAAGTTCTCATTTAATCAACGGCAATAGTCAAGTAGACCGAGAAAACTTCCGACTTGCTTAACGCTCTTCTGAGGAGTCCAATCGAGAATAGCCTGAACTCTTTCAGGTTGACGGCAATACCATCCTTAGAGATGACATGCCCAAGATAGGTTACTTCGGAAGCCGTAATTCACACTTGGAGAACTTGGCATATAGTTGATGCTCTCGTAGCTTTTCCAAAGACAAGACGAAGATGTTCAAGATGCTCTTCTTCATTCTTGAAAAGATCAGATATCATTCAGATAAACCACGCACTTAACTTGTCGAGGTAATCCATGAATATATAGTTCATCAAAGTAGAGAAGGTGGTGGAGCATTGGTTGCCGAAGACATGACGGTGTACTCGTAAGAACCATAACGAGTCACTAATGCGGTCTTGGGGATATCCTCCTCACGAACACGGATCTGGTGGTAACCCAACCTCAAGTCGAAGTTTCGAGAACACCGACGTAACCAACCAGTTGATCATAAAGATCATTGATCCGAGGAAGAGGATACTTATTCTCAATGGTAGCTTGATTTATAGGACGGTAGTCTTGGACCAATCGGTTTGTCCCATCCTTCTTCTTGACAAAGAGAGAAGGTGCTCCCAAGGAGAGCAACTTGGGCTAATGAAACCGCTTTGAAGAGATTTGTCGATTTCTCCTTGAGCTCAAGGAGTTCATGCGCGCATCTTGTATGGTCGCTTATAGGAGTGGTGCCTGTTTCAAGTCGATGACGAATTCGACAGCTTCTAGCAGGGGAATCCTCGAAGTTCTTCAGAAAGACGCCTTGGAAATCGCAAACGATAGGAATGTTTTCAATTCCTCGAGGGTGCGGCGCTCAATGCATTCAATGCATAGAGCCTTGCCTCGCATTTTGCACCGATGAGCTTGGTAAGTGACTATTTCATCCGAAGGGTGTAGCAGATGGACGGTCTTAGTGGCGCAAACGATTGACGCCAGATGCGCTTTCAACCAATTCATTCCTGTAATGAGGTCAATGCTACAAGACTTCAAAGACGATGGGAGAGACAAGGAATTCCAGCCTTCGATTTCAACGGGACGCTGCTGCAAATCATGGAGGTTCGACATTGGTCCGCAGGGTGTGTACTATTAGTGAAGCATTCATGTCTTCACTTTTAATGCCATGCATGAATGCAAAATCTTCGACATGAATGAATGAGATGCCCCAGATCAAATAAAACACATGCGGTACTGAATTTACGAGAAGTGTACCCATCACAAGAGGTGTTGGTCTTGAGCTTCATTCAGATCAACGTGGTTGGCCTCGAACTCACCATAAGGCTTGGCAGATTGTTATGGGCTGGGTGTTTCCACCGCCACCGCCGAAGGGCCACCGATTCTGGTTCTCGTTGCATTCTCTAGCACGGTGCCCTCGTTGTCCGCACCGGCAAGCACAAGCCATTATTGGGAGGGGAACAGAGCTTGGGGTGGTGGAGCCGAAGCTTCGCTGCTTAGTTGTAGGCGCACGAGGTGTAGCATAGTTCGCTTTTGAAGCAGTGCATTCGGCTGGTACATACCGTTGGGAATCCATATCTTGCGCTCATGAGGACGGGCCCAAGATGAGCCCGTGTCACGGTTATGCTCGCTAGAGCTCGTATTCCCTGCACTGTTTCGACATTGATAGCTTTGTTCACCAAGGTGGCGAAATCAGCAAGGTCATGCACTAGAAGTGCGAGCTTGATGTCGCCTTGAAGACCGCCACGAACTTCTCCCGCTCAAGGCATCGCTTGCAATATCCTTCAAAGATAGCGAGACAAGTCCAAGAACTCTCGCGATAGGCTTCAACAGTCTTGTTGCCTTGGGTGAGGTTATGAACTCACGCTTCTTCCGTCCATGACCCTTGAGGGATGAAGCGGCACGAAGGCAGCCCGAAGTCCGCCAGTGATGAGTGTTCCAACCGGCAGAGTACGCCGTGGCTGTCCCACCATTGAGCTGCGGGTCCTTCAGAAGAAGGAAGCAAAGGTGACATAGCCGGCAGGGCTACATCAGCAGACTCCATCTCATAGGTGATGTCACGGAGCTACCATCAAGATCCAAAGGGTGGGTTGAGCTGCGGTACACGCTGGGTTCAGCGATGAAATCTCGCAGAGTTGTTCCGCTTGGGTGCTGGTTCATATTGGGGCGAGGGAACTGAGCCATCATGTTCTCCATGAATCCGCGATTCATCTCGAGCTGTTGGATCATACCAGCCATGTACTCAAAGCGGTGGTGGGAAGTTGGCACCACGACCACGACTCCGCTGGCCTAACCATCCCGCTATTATATAACAGGTAGTTCAAGATTTGAGAAATTAAGCAAGAGACAGAATCATTCATGATGAAACATGCATAATGAAAGCAAGATGATGGGAACTACATAGTAGTTGGCATATCTTACAAAAGGAATCATGCATAGAGTTCGATACATAGAGTCCAAAGACATAGACTAAGACATCATAGGCGCACGCAGCTCGCGGGTAATACATCAAACACTAACAAGCAAGTTCACATCAGTCCCACGCTGCATCGCTGGAGGTAGCCGTAGCCCGAAGCTGATAGTGCGGCAGCGGATAGTCCTCCACGCCGCGACTGGGGCCGCGGATACTCGTGCTGAACCGACGCCCCGTGGCGTAAAAGGGCTGCGCGGGAGAGTAGCCTCCCACGCCCCGCCAACCGACACCCCGGGCATCACGGTCCTGGCTGGGTAGATCGCAGAACGCCGCAGCTCTCCGGATCGGACAAAGGTGCATCAGCCGAGCACGGTAGAGGTGCCGACGGGTGATGTACAACTCGTGGCGAAGAGCTCGTTAGCTCGATCCAGCCCATCGCGATGCGTAACAAAGTTCGGCGGTAGAAGGGCTCGTGACAAGGGAGTAGGCAGCAGCAGTAACCTCCTCACCAACATCGACGCGATAGCAATGTGCCCAAGGGGAGGTGTCCAACTCGATACTCGCACGAAGACGGTCGAGCAGCATAAGCAAGATCGTGGACTGCCATATCGATAGTCACTCCAACACCATGTGCGTGTGCAGCACAAGAGTGGACCTGCATCTCCCGAGAGTAGAGGTGGACGGCGGCGCTGCATCGCTTCCTCGGTTATAGTCCCGTACTTATAGACGGTGTACTGGGTGCCAGCGATAACCCGTGATAGGTCATCATCTCGGCTAGCACCGCAGTGATCCCGAGGCACCAATGGCCGCCGTGGCGACACCTCCCTCGTGGGTTCCATCCAAAACAAAGACGCTTCAAAGGAGTCAATGATGCTGTGGAATTGCTCAAATACAATTCCAAGAACAACTAAGGCTATATCCAACTTTGGGGTGAATGCGTCACGGATCCTAGTGATAGTTAGTAAAATCGCTTAACCCGAGTAGAAGAGAGTTCGTGAGTCCCTGAGTAAAGGTCGAGGAGTAAAAGATCCTAGTACCACCCGATGGCGACGTGGGCCCGTAAGGCACACACCAAGTTAGTAAAAGTTTTGCAATGTCTAGACTCGACTTCGCCAAGGAGTGTGGAAGGGGATTCTACAGCAATGGGCTCGATATTAATCTCAGACGCCTCGATTTAATCGTACACTAATCATGCACGCAAATGTGTACGATCAAGATCAAGGACTCACGGAAGATATCACAACACAACTCTACAAATAAAATAAGTCATACAAGCATCATAATACAAGCCAGGGCCTCAAGGGCTCGAATACAAGTGCTCGATCATAGACGAAGTCAGCGAAGCAACAATATCCGAGTACGTATAAGTTAAACAAGGTGCCATAAGATGGCTAGCACAAACCGGGATACAGACGAAGAGGAGCAGCCTCCCGCCTCGATCCTCCTAGCTACTCCCGGTCGCCGCCGGCTGCACGTAGTAGTAGGCACCTCCAGAGTAGTAGTCGCCATAGGCGGTGGCGCCTCGCCTCGGCTCCATCGTCTGTTGCAGCAATCGAGTAGAGATAGGGGAAAAGGGGAACAAGGCAACCGTGAGTACTCATCCAAAGTACTCGCAAGCAAGGAGCTACACTACATATGCATGGATATATGTGTAAAGGCCATATCAAGGACCGAATCGCAGTAATGCCGTAATAAGAGGGGATAGTTAGTCTTAACGAAGACTACGCTTCGACACCGGTCTTGCAATGCATGTAAGAGGACAACGAAGTCCTCCAAGTAACATCATATAGCAATAATCCTACCCGCAATCCTCGCTCATATCCCTCGAGCGAGAGCGACCACCGTTGTATCCGCACTTGGAAGGGTGTGTTTTATCAAGTATCCGGTTCTAGTTGTCATAAGCTCAAGGTACAACTCCAAGTCGCCCTGTTATCAAGATCACGACTATTCAATAGATTAACTCACTGCAGGGTGCACCATCTTACCCAAAGACGCTTGATCCCATTTGGCCGACACACTTTCCTCGGTCATGCCCGCCGCTGAAGATCAACACGCCGCAGCCCCACCTAGGCACAACAGAGAGGCCAAGACGCCGGTTCAAACCTAAGCGCCAGGGTCCGGGCCCATCGCCTCGAAAGCACACCTCAAGACGCTATGTAGGGCGGCCGAAGCGCACTCCAGCCTAACAGCGCGCCAGCCCAATCCGCCGCCGCCCGTCACCGACGCCTCAAGTGCTTCGCCGATACCACGACGCCGGATACCCATAACTACTCCCGCAGAGATGGTTAGTGCGATAAGCTCAGAGCCAACTCAGATCAAATACCAAGACCTCGTTGCTGCAGTTAAGTATCCGCGAACGCCTAACAGGCCAGCCCACCTCTCCTAGGCGGTCTCAACCTGCCTCGCCGCCTCCGCCTCAAGATCCACTCATGGTGCTCCATCACCAATTCGACTTTAGTCTCCACATGTATCATGTATAAGATATAGATATACCCGTGATCACCTCCCGAGTGATCACGGCCCGATAGTATAGCACGCGCATTTAACAAGAATGTAGGGCCACAGATGAATACTAGCATCCTATACTAAGCATATAGGATTGCGTAAGGTAACAACAAGAGTAACAAGGACAAAGCTATGCATCAGATAGGTATAACAGATAGCAAGAATATGCTACACTACTCTAATGCAAGCAGATAGAGAAGAGTAGGCTATATCCGTGATCAAGGGGGGCTTGCCTGGTTGCTCCGCAAGAGAGAGGGTCGCCAACACCGTAGTCGAACTCGCCAGCAGCAGATCGGGTCTCGTAGTCTACCGGAGAGAAGAGGGGAAGAAACAATGAATACAAGTAAACAGATGCATATCGATGCATGACATGCCAAGAAGCGATGCTAGGCGTGTTCTAACGTGGGTATGAGGGGTACTGTTAGGGGAAACATCCGGAAAGTAATCCCTGTTTTGGGTTTTCAGCAGGAGCCGAGGGGAAAAGTTGCAGGTCTGATAGGTTAGGGTGTGTGGTGGACGAACGGATCGCGATCCGGATTCGCCTCGCCGCTCGAGTAACTTTCATGTTGAAAATATTTTAACCGAAGTTACGGATTAAAAGATATGATTTTAAAAGATTTTATTAATTTCTCGAATTTAATTAATTAATTAATTAATTCGAAAAATGTATTTATGACGCCAAGATGATGTCATGCCGACGTCAAGAGTCAACAGGGTTGACTGAGTCAACCCCGATGTGGGTCCTGCTCATTATACATCGCTATCTAATTAACCTAATCGATTTAATTAATGTAGTTAATTAGGTTTAATTAGTGATTAGGTTTAATTAATCGTAATTAATTAATTATTTAACTAATTAATTAATTAATTAATTAATTTGTTTTATTTAATTTTCATTTTCTTTTATTTTAAAACCATTCGTGGGGGTGGGCCCTCATGTCATCGGCCCTGTGGGGCCAAACGGCGCGTAAGCAGGCGGGTGGCTCGCTCGGGCGCCGACCTGTGGGGACGCTAAGGGCGCCCGCCTCGATCCTGTGGGGCCGGGCGCATGGAGGGGGGCCGACGAGGAGCCGGCGAGGCGGTTCCCGGGGGGCTTCGCGTCTGGGCGGGCTAGATGGGTCCGGTCACGGAGGCGGCGGAAGTAGGCGAGGGGGATGCGGGCGTGACGCTGGCGTGAGCGCCACGGCGCCGGGGGAGCGACGGGAGGTCCGGGGAAGGGCGCATTGCTGGGAAAGAGAGGGGGGGCACACGGCGGGCCAGGGCGGTGAGCACGGCCGGCGGGGAAGAGCGCTGCCGGGCGAGGGGGAAGGAGAGGAGGAGGCGGGAATGGCCGAGCCGGGCGACGGGCTCCGGGCGACGGCTGCTCGAGAGGGGGAGAGGGGAACACGGGGAGAGGCGAAGCTCACAGGGGGCCGGGGGTCTAGGGCGGCAGGCGCGGTGGAGTTCGTGGCGACCGGCGAGGAGGAGTCGGGAGGCGGTCGCCAAGCGCCGGGAGGGGATCCGTGAGGCGGGAGGCCGGGATGACCTCACAGGGTGGCCTGCTGGGGGCGACGGATGACGAGGGAGGTCCTGGACGGCGGCGAGGGGCTAGGGTGCGGAGGCGACCGTGTCGGGCGGGGTCGCTGGCGGCGAGGGGCGCGAGAGGGCTCGGCCCGATCTCGATCAAGGGGGAAGAGAGAAAGTGGATCGGGAGGGGGGGCGAGTGAGGAACTAGGGTTCCCACCGCCGGGAGGGGGGATAAGTGGGGGCGCCGGCTGGGCCGGGCTGTGGGAGGGGCCGGGCTGTGTGAGGGGGGCTGTGGGGAGGGCTGGCCCACTGGGGCAGGGGGATTCCTTCCCACCCTTTTGTTTTTATTATTATTATTTTTTCTTTTCTTATTTTCTTCTTTTCTGCTTTTAGCTTATTTAAAATGTCAAAGCATTTTACAAAATTTTGTGCACCCCACCATAATTAGGTTTGTTATTTTAGACAACCCCTAACATTTTAGTTTTAGTTTTTGAAACTTTTATCGCTTGCTTTTGTTTTGAATTTGTTTTAGACCGGTTCAATCAACGTGAGTTTAGTCACAAGAATCGAGGTGATCACCGTTGCTTAATCATCCGGTGTTACAAATCTCCTCCATTACAAGAAATCTCGCCCCAGATTTAGGAGGTAGAAGGAAAGAGTGCGGATATTCATCTCAAGACGATCCTCGCTCCTGTGTGGCTTCGCCTTCGAGTGATTCACCATCGGACTTTGAGGAACTTGATCGCCTTTCCGCGTGTGCGGCGCTCAGCTTGGTCGAGAATGCGGACCGGATGTTCTTTATAGGAGAGGTCCTGTTGCAATTCGAGCACTTCATGGTCCACGCCGGATTGGGTCCTTGAAGCAGCGCCGGAGTTGGGACACGTGGAACACATCGTGAACCCGAGAAAGGTTCGACGGAAGCTCCAGCTTGATATGCCACTTTTCCACGCCTTTCCAGATAGTGAATGGGCCAATATAGCGAGGAGCTAGCTTGCCTTGATCCCGGCGTGAGCACCTTCATTGGTGTAACGCTAAGATAGGCCTTTTCGCCAAAGTTGATAGACCATGTCTTTGTGATGACGGTCATAATTACTTTTTGACGAGATCGAGCAGTCTTGAGATTCTCGCGAATAATGCGGACTTGTTCTTCGCATGTTGATAATATCCGACCAAGAGTGGACGCCCCCAGCTTCTCGACCGCTCAAAGGGGTTCGCACTTTCGCCCATATAACACTTCAAGGGGGCCATCTTCGCACTAGCTTGATAGCTATTATTATAAGAGAACTCAAAGATACGGAGAGATTCCTCCCATTTCTGTCAAGGAACGACACAAGCTCAAGCATGTCTTCGAGAATTTGGTTAACACGCTCAACTTGCCCTTGAGATCATGGATGAAACGCAGATCAAAGATAAATGAGTACCCATAGCTCCTTGAAAACTTGCCTGTAATCTTGAAGTGAATAAGCTGCCACGGTCCGAACTCGATAATCAAGGAATACCGTAGTGAAACAATTTCGACATATAGAGAGTTGCAAGCTGGCTAGCAGTGATCGCTTTTTGACCGCCGTAAAATGTGCAACTTTAGAAAGCCGTCAATGACGACAAGAATTGCATCATTACCTTTCGCGATTTGGGAAATCCAAAGGACGAAGTCCATTTCAACATGGTCCCATTTCCATTCGGGAATAGAGATAGGTTGCAGAGTTCCAAAGAGGCCTTTGATGTTCTCGCTTTGATACGACGGCAAACGCCACACTCAAAGAACATAGCGTAGCAATGTCCTGCTTCATATTAGACCACCGTAATCTCTCGATTTAATGTCTTGATACATCTTTGTACTTCCGTGGTGGATACATAGAGGCGATCATGAGCTTCTTTCATAACCTTCCGAGTCATATTCAGGTTTTCCTTCTTACACGGCACCACTAGGCGGCCTTTGAAGTACAAGGCGCCATCATCCGCAATAGTGAAGGATGAGGGATTTCTTTTTGATGTCTTGCTTAATCTTGTAGACTTCGAGTCAAATCCTCTGCATTGTCTTTATGGTGCCCACGAGATCGGTTCAACAGCCAGGTATAGAGGGAACCCCGGGGAACAACACGGAGATTCATCTTGCGAACTCCGGAGGAGGGGAGCGAGTGCACCCGAGGAACAATATGAAGGTTCAGCTTCTGAATTCTTCAACAAGTGGGGCTGAACTTTGTGAACTCAAGGTGGTTGCAAGAAGACTTATGCTCAAGGCATCAGCCATTACATTAGCCTTGCTCGGCGATAGGAAATACCCAAATCAAAGTCTCGCCACGGTCTCCATCCATCTATGCCGACGGAGGTTCAGGTCTGGCTGAGTAAATGACACTTCAGACTTTGGTGGTCGGTGAAGATCTCGCAACGACACGAGAAGGTAATGTCGCCATCGCTTCAAAGGCATAAATGACAGCAGAAGTTCGAGGTCGTGAACTGGATAGTTCTTCGTGAGGGCGCAATCGTCGAGAGGCATAAGCAACCACTTTGCGCTTTGCATTAGGACACCGCTTAAACCTTGACGAGAAGCGCCGCAAAGAAATGACGAAGTCCTTCTTAGTATCGGAGGAGCTAGCATCGGGCAGAAGTCAACTTGTCTTTGAGTGCTCGGAAACTTTCCCGACACTTATCTCGCCCATTGAATTTGACGCCTTATGCAACAAAGTTAGTCGAGGCTCGGCAATCTTGGAGAAGTTCTCGACTTAATCGACGGCAATAGCCAAGCAGACCGAGAAAACTTCTGACTTGCTTAACGCTCTTCGGAGGAGTCCAATCGAGAATAGCCTAAACTCTTTCAGGTTGACGGCAATACCATCCTTAGAGATGACATGCCCAAGATAGGTTACTTCGGAAGCCGTAATTCACACTTGGAGAACTTGGCATATAGTTGATGCTCTCGTAGCTTTTCCAAAGACAAGACTAAGATGTTCAGATGCTCTTCTTCATTCTTGAAAAGATCAGATATCATCTAGATAAACCACTACTTAACTTGTCGAGGTAATCCATGAATATATAGTTCATCAAAGCAGAGAAGGTGGCTGGAGCATTGGTTAAGCCGAAGACATGACGGTGTACTGTAAGAACCATAACGAGTCACGAATGCGGTCTTGGGGATATCCTCCTCACGAACACGGATCTGGTGGTAACCCAACCTCAAGTCGAAGTTTCGAGAACACCGACGAACCAACCAGTTGATCATAAAGATCATTGATCCGAGGAAGAGGATACTTATTCAATGGTAGCTTGATTTATAGGACGGTAGTCTTGGACCAATCGGTTTGTCCCATCCTTCTTCTTGACAAAGAGAGAAGGTGCTCCCCAAGGAGAGCAACTTGGGCTAATGAAACCGCTTTGAAGAGATTTGTCGATTTCTCCTTGAGCTCAAGGAGTTCGCGCGCGCATCTTGTAGGGTTGTTTGGCTATAGGAGTGGTGCTCGGTTTCAAGTCGATGACGACGACACTTCTAGCAGGGGGAATCTCGAAGTTCTTCAGAAAGACGCCTTGGAAATCGCAAACGATAGGAATGTTTTCAATTCCCTCGAGGGTGCGGCGCTCAATGCATTCAATGCATAGAGCCTTGCCTCGCATTTTGCACCGATGAGCTTGGTAAGTGACTATTTCATATGAAGGGTGTAGCAGATGGACGGTCTTAGTGGCGCAAACGATTGACGCCAGATGCGCTTTCAACCAATTCATTCCCGAATGAGGTCAATGCTACAAGACTTCAAAGACGATGGGAGAGACAAGGAATTCCAGCCTTCGATTTCAACGGGACGCTGCTGTAAATCATGGAGGTTCGACATTGGCCCGCAGGGTGTGTACTATTAGTGAAGCATTCATGTCTTCACTTTTAATGCCATGCATGAATGCAAAATCTTCGACATGAATGAATGAGATGCCCTCAGATCAAATAAAACACATGCGGTACTGAATTTACGAGAAGTGTACCCATCACAAGAGTGGTTGGTCTTGAGCTTCATTCAGATCAACGTGGTTGGCCTGAACTCACCATAAGGCTTGGCAAGATTGTTATGGGCTGGGTGTTTCCACCGCCACCGCCGGAAGGGCCACTGATTCTGGTCCGTTGCATTCTCAGCACGGTGCCCGTTGTCCGCACCAAGCACAAGCCATTATTGGGAGTGGGAACAGGAGCTTGGGGTGGTGGAGCTGGAAGCTTCGCCGCTTAGTTGTAGGCGCACGAGGTGTAGCATAGTTCTGCCTTGAAGCAGTGCATTCGGCTGGTACATACCGTTGGGAATCCATATCTTGCGCTCATGAGGACGGGCCCAAGATGAGCCCGTGTCACGGTTGCGCCTGTTAGAGCTCGTATTCCCGCACCAGTTTCGACATTGATAGCTTTGTTCACCAAGGTGGCGAAATCAGCAAGGTCATGCACTAGAAGTGCGAGCTTGATGTCGCTTGAAGACCGCCACGAACTTCTCCCGCTCAAGGCATCGCTTGCAATATCCTCTTCAAGATAGCGAGACAAGTCCAAGAACTCTCACGATAGGCTTCAATAGTCTTGTTGCCTTGGGTGAGGTTATGAACTCACGCTTCTTCCGTCCATGACCCTTGAGGGATGAAGCGGCACGAAGGCAGCCCGAAGTCCGCCAGTGATGAGTGTTCCAACTGGCAGTAGTACGCCGTGGCTGTCCCACCATTGAGTCATGGGTCCCTTCAGAAGAAGGAAGCAAAGGTGACATAGCCGGGGGCTACATCAGCAGACTCCATCTCATAGGTGATGTCACGGAGCCACCATCAAGATCCAAAGGGCTGGGTTGAGCTGCGGTACACGGGGTTCAAAGCGTATGAAATCCTCGCAGAGTTGTTCCGCTTGGGTGCCGGTTCATATTGGGGCGAGGAACTGAGCCATCATGTTCTCCATGAACTGGCGATTCATCTCGAGCTGTTGGATCATACCAGCCATGTACTCAAAGCGGTGGTGGGAAGTTGGCACCACGACCACGACCTGCTGGCCTAACCATCCCGCTATTATATAACAGGTAGTTCAAAGATTTGAGAAATTAAGCAAGAGATGAATCATTCATGATGAAACATGCATAATGAAAGCAAGATGATGGGAACTACATAGTAGTTGGCATATCTTACAAGAGGAATCATGCATAGAGTTCGATACATAGAGTCCAAGACATAGACTAAGACATCATAGGCGGCACGCAGTGCTCGCGGGCGAATACATCAAACACTAACAAGCAAGTTCTACATCAGCCCCACGCTGCATCGCGGAGGTAGTCAGAGCCCGAAAGCTGATAGTGCGGCAGCGGATAGTCCTCCACGCCGCTGACTGGGGCCGCGGATACTCGGTGCTGAATCCGACGCCCCGTGGCGTAAAAGGGCCAAGCGCGGAGAGTAGCCTCCCACGCCCCGCCAACCGACACCCCGGGGCATCACGGTCCTGGCTGGGTAGATCGCAGAACGCCGCAGCTCTCCGGATCGACAAAGGTGCATCAGCGCCGAGCACGGTAGAGGTGCCGACGGTGATGTACAACTCGTGGCGAAGAGCTCGGTTAGCTCGATCCAGCCCATCGCGATGCGTAACAAAGTTCGATGGTAGAAGGGCTCTCCGTGACAAAGGGAGTAGGCAGCAGTAGTAACCTCCTCACCAACATCGACGCGATAGCAATGTGCTCAAGGGGAGGTGTCCAACTCGATACTCGCACGAAGACGTGTCGAGCAGCATAAGCAGATCGTGGACTGCCATATCGATAGTCACTCCAACACCATGTGCGGTGTGCAAAGACAAGAGGGGACTCATCTCGAGAGTAGAGGTGGACGATGGCGCTGCATCGCTTCCTCGGTTATAGTCCCGGTACTCCTCATAGACGGTGTACTCAGGTGCCGCCGATAACCCAGATAGGTCATCATCTCGCTAGCACCGCAGTGATCCCGAGGCACCAATGGCCGCCGGTGGCGCACGACCTCCCTCGTGGGTTCCATCTGAAAACAAAGACGCTTCAAAGGAGTCAATGACGCAGTGGAAATTGCTCAAATACAATTCCAAGAACAACTAAGGCTATATCCAACTTTGGGGTGAATGCGGTCACGGATCCTAGTGATAGTTAGTAAAATCGCTTAACCCGAGTAGAAGAGAGTTCAGAGTCCCGAGTAAAGGTCGAGGAGTAAAAGATCCTAGTACCACCCGATGGCGACGTGGCCCGTAAGGCACACAGCCAAGTTAGTAAAAGTTTTTGCAATGTCTAGACTCGACTTCGCCAAGGAGTGTGGAAGGGGATTCTACAGCAATGGCTCGACATTAATCTCAGACGCTTCGATTTAATCGTACACTAATCATGCACGCAAATGTACGATCAAGATCAGGACTCACGGAAGATATCACAACACAACTCTACAAATAAAATAAGTCATACAAGCATCATAATACAAGCCAGGGCCTCGAGGGCTCGAATACAAGTGCTCGATCATAGACGAGTCAGCGAAGCAACAATATCCGAGTACGTATATAAGTTAAACAAGGTGCCATAAGATGGCTAGCACAAACCGGGATACAGACGAAGAGGAGCAGCCTCCCGCTCGATCCTCCTAGCTACTCCCCGGTCGCCGCCGGGCTGCACGTAGTAGTAGGCACCTCCAGTAGTAGTCGCCATAGGCGGTGGCCTCGACTCGGCTCCATCGTCTCGCTGCAGCAATCGAGTAGAGATAGGGGAAAAGGGGAACAAGGCAACCGTGAGTACTCATCCAAAGTACTCGCAAGCAAGGAGCTACACTACATATGCATGGATATATGTGTAAAGGCCATCAAGGACTGAATCGCAGAATGCCGTAATAAGAGGGGATAGTTAGTCTTAACGAAGACTACGCTCGACACCGGTCTTGCAATGCATGTAAGAGGACAACGGAAGTCCTCCAAGTAACATCATATAGCAATAATCCTACCCGCAATCCCTCGCTCATATCCCCGAGCGAGAGCGACCACCGTTGTATCCGCACTTGGAAGGGTGTGTTTTATCAAGTATCCGGCTCTAGTTGTCATAAGCTCAAGGTACAACTCCAAGTCGCCCTGCTATCAAGATCACGACTATTCAATAGATTAATCACCGCAGGGTGCACCATCTTACCCAAAGACGCTTGATCCCATTTGGCCGACACACTTCCTCGGTCATGCCCGCCGCTGAAGATCAACACGCCGCAGCCCCACCTAGGCACAACAGAGAGGCCAAGACGCCGGTTCTAAACCTAAGCGCCGCAGGGTCCGGGCCCATCGCCTCGAAAGCACACCAAGACGCTATGTAGGGCGGCCGAAGCGCACTCTAGCCTAACAGCGCTCCAGCCCAATCCGGCGCAAGGCCTGTCAGCCGACGCCTCAAGTGTTTACCGATACCACGACGCCGGATACCCATAACTACTCCCGCCAGATGGTTAGTGCGATAAGCTCAGAGCCAACCCAGATCAAATACCAAGACCTCGTTGCAGCAGTATCCGCTAACGCCGAACAGGCCAGCCCACCTCTCCCTAGGCGGTCTCAACTCGCCCCGCCGCCTCCGCCTCAAGATCCACTCATGGGTGCTCCATCACCGACCCACTTTTAGTCTCCACATGTATCATGTATAAGATATAGATATACCGTGATCACCTCCCGAGTGATCACGGCCCGATAGTATAGCACGCGCATTTAACAAGAATGTAGGGCCACAGATGAATACTAGCATCCTATACTAAGCATATAGGATTGCGTAAGGTAACAACAAAGAGTAACAAGGACAAAGCTATGCATCAGATAGGTATAACAGATAGCAAGAATATGCTACACTACTCTAATGCAAGCAGATAGAGAAGAGTAGGCGATATCCGTGATCAAGGGGGGCTTGCCTGTTGCTCGGGCAAGAGAGAGGGTCACAACACCGTAGTCGAACTGCCAAAAGCAGCTGGCTTGGCCTCAGTAGTCTACCGAGAGAAGAGGGGAAGAAACAATGAATACAAAGTAAACAGATGCATATCGATGCATGACATGCCAAGAAGCGATGCTAGGCGTGTTCTAACGTGGTATGAGGGGGTACTGTTAAGGGGAAACATCCGGAAAGTAATCCCTGTTTTGGGTTTTCAGAGGAGCCGAGGGAAAAGTTGCAGGTCTGATAGGTTAGGGTGTGTGGTGGACGAACGGACCGCGATCCGGATTCGCCTCGCCGCTCGAGTAACTTTCATGTTGAAAATATTTTAACCGAAGTTACGGATTAAAAGATATGATTTTAAAAGATTTTATTAATTTCTGGAATTTAATTAATAAATTAATTAATTCAAAAATGTATTTATGACGCCAAGATGATGTCATGCCGACGTCAAGAATAACAGGGTTGACTGAGTCAACCCCGACTGTGGGTCCTGCTCATTATATCAATCGTTATCTAATTAACTCTAATCAGATTTAATTAATGTAGTTAATTAGGTTTAATTAGTGATTAGGTTTAATTAATCGAATTAATTAGATTAATTAATTACTTAACTAATTAGTTGTCACAGCCCTAGAATTGCTTGACATTAGTTGCATTAGGGCATTCATGTCATCATGTTAATTTCCATGAAAATCGAAATGGGGATTGTTGAAACCCTAGCACCAATTGAATTCTAATAGGTTCAAATAAAATCATTTTCAATAATTCCAAAATGCCCTGTGAAAATGTTCATGATAAAGGGATAAAGGTGAAAGCCTCTTCCAAAAATGATGAACATATCCTATAGGTCATTCCTGGATTTTGAATTAAATCTTACCCTATTTGAATTTGGGCATTTGAACACTATAAATAATTTAAATGCTCAAATAATGTTGGAAGTATTTAGGCCATAGAAATAATTCATAAAGTGCCTCAGAATATTTTCAGGATTTATAAAATTGATTTGGGTTTTAAATCTGGATCAAAACAAACCGCATAATAGGAAAATGTAAAACAATTAATAAAGAGAGGAAGAGGAGGCCTGTGCCACTTACTCCGACCCACCCTGCACCCACCGCCCAACCTCTTTTCTCCCTCCCCACGCTGCCCACCCAGCTGCCCACCCCAGCAGCCCCCTCCCTCGTTGCCTTCCTCAAGGCCAAGCAGCACAAGGCCGACGCTGGCACCGCCACCACCTCCACCCCCGCTCGCTTCACCCCGACGCTACTGACGAGTCCCCGGCGCCACGCGACCCTCGCCCTCTCACTTCTCCTCGAACGCCTCCTCTCCTCGCTTCCTCCTCTCGCCGGACCGAGCGGCCTGCCGCCACTGCCGCTGCTCACGCTGCCACCGCCACTCCTCTCCTCTCCAACACGCCCCTAAGCTCCGAAGGCCGCCTCGCCCTCCCCCGCCACACTCAACCGGAGAGGCCCCGAGGCGCCGCCTCACGCTTTTTCCTCTCGACCTCGCCGATCGCCGCCGATTGCCGCCGAGCGCCCCGAGCCCCCGAGCTACCTCGCCTCCCCGTGAGCGCCCGCCTGATTTCTCTTCCCGCCTCTCCGCTGGCCCTTTCTAGGCTATAGCTGCACGGACACCGAGCCCGGCCGCCGCCAGCTCGACGCCGCGCGATTCCGCCGCCCCACACCTCCCGCTGGTCCCCTAGATGCGCGGATCAAGGGCTTCTCGGTGCCCTCCGCCGCACTTTTAGCCACCGAGGAGCAACCTCGCTGGCGCGCCGCTGCTCGACGTCAGCTGGCGCTGGTCACGGTGGCGATGACCTTTGACCGGGTTCACCACCCCTGTCATCGACATGCGGGCCCCGCCTGCTTAACTACCCCCACCCGCTTACACATGGGCCCCACGCCTAATTAGTCATTGTTTAATTTCTAAGATTAGTACTAACTGGTGGACCCCACGTGTCAAGATTGACCGGCTAAGTCAGCGCTGACCGTCCCACCCGCCATCCACCAACCCAGCTCGAGTCATCGACGTGTGGCCCCACACGCCAGTTTGACCTGGGCGCCTAGTTGACCGCCGACGCCACATCGACGTCAGTCGACGCTGTAATCCCTTTATGGAATTAATTTAAATCAAGAAATTCCGAAAATATCCTAAACTTCTAAAAATCATATAAATTCAACCGTAATCGGATGGAAATAATTTATATATGAAAATGATCAGAAAAATATGAAGAATCTGTTTATGCCATGATCATGCATGTTTGAACAAGTTAACATCACTGAATAGGATGAATCATGATTAGGTAACTTAGAAATAGCTTTTGAGTTGGAATTCAACTTTGTTTGAAATCCACTTCAACTAACTTGGATTATTATTGCATTAGGTAAATTCAGTACCTTAACATGATCATGCATCATATATGTGCATTGCATTGATTGTGTTCTTCTTGTTTGCCGTAATTGTCCCTCCCGTAGACGATGTACCGACGATGATTATTCGATGACACCGATGAAGAACTATTATCTTCGTAGTGCCTGTGCAAGCAAAACCCCTTGTTCATTCCGATATAATCCCACTCTCTCGCCTCCTGCTCTATTTTATTGCATTAGGACAACAACGATTCAATCATATTTGCTGCGTAGCTGAACCCTTGATCCTTTGCATGACCTGTCATTCCACAAGAATTAGATGAAACCCACTAGCATGAGTAGGAGTTGTTTGAGCCCATGTTGTGCCTACTCATTTATGCTTGTTTGTCATGCCTCGCATCGCTTAGAGTTGGGTCGGGTCTGATTCATCGGGAATGAATTGGAAAGTGGTGAATATGTCCTACCGTGTGAGCTAAGTATGTGAACACGATTTGGTAAAGGTAGGGTGAGAGGCCATGTAGGAGTACATGGTGGGTTGTCTCATTTCAGCCGCCCTCGAACTGAAGTTCTGTGTTTGTGATCCATGAACAGTTATTACCACACATTGGGTTCCGTAACTCACCCCTCTCGACTTATTAATCAACTTGATCTCTCTGCCCGTGAGTTGCAACTAGTTTCTGTGTTTGTAGGTAGTGTTAGTAGTCTACCAAGTGGCACCTGCATGTGGGCTTGGGATGATTAGGCACAAAGGGCACGGTACCAAGTGGCACCCGTTGGTGGGCTTGGGAACCCCGCCACATCGCTTGGGGCCGTGAGCGACACCTCGCCGGATCTCCTCATGGATGGAACCCGAATAGGCGATAAACCCGACGAGACTTGTGTGGTTAGTCGTGTCGGCCGACTCCTCGCCTCGCTTCCGCTTGAAGGTTGCCGAGGTACATGACGGTATGTATGCATAAGTGGCTAGAGCGCAGTGTGAAGAAGTACACCTCGCAGGTTATCATTATCTATTCAATAGCCGATTCCTCGGATATGGAAACTTGGACCCTTGCATAGTTCATAGACAAGGAAAGTGGATACTCTAAAATACGCAAGATAAGCGTGAGTGCTATGGATGGCGCTTCTCGTAGGTAAACGGAGCGGTCCATAGTGGTGTATTGATATGGTGAATGTGTGACTCGTAGCGCCACCTCAAAAGAGTTACTTGCAATGAGTTCAGATAGCCACCGAGTCAAAGCTGGCTTGCTGCACCAAACTCCACCACCCCTTTGATAATGATGCATATGTAGTTAGTTCTGATAAGTCTTGCTGAGTACAATTGTACTCACGCTTGCTTATTTATGTTTTGCGAGAGACGCCGCCTCGCTTAGTAGTTCCGCTTTGACTTCGACGCTTAGCTTGTTACCTCAGCTACGATCTTGTGCCTCGCAGATCTCGTAGATAGTCGCTTCCCAGCCTTTTTCATTTGTAGTTGTCTGTACCTGCACATGTTTAGCTTCCGCTTGTGCTTTGACTTGTATGTTTCGAAAAGGGGTCATGAGACCCATGTTTGTAATATCTCGCCTTCTGAGCCTAATGAATAATATTTTGAGTCGAGAGTTATGTTGTGATGCCACGTCAGATTTACACATATTGAGCATATTGTGTGTATGTTTGAAATGCTTGGTATGTGGGATCCGGACAAACTAGTTGTTTATCCTTGGCAGCCTCTCATATGGGGAAATGTAGTCTCGTGATTCTCGAGCGATAGTAGTCCGCCATGCCCTGTTCACCGGAGTCCTCGCTAGCCCAAAGACTACCGCTTGGACACTTGATCGGCCGGTATGTGATTCATTTCGTCTTATGTCTGTCTCTTCGGGAAATGTCACGCTGTGATACTTGAGTCCTCGCTTAGCTCGCTATGTACCTCGATACCGGAGTCCTCATTAGCCCAAGGTTACAGCCCAAGTTCATACGCTGATGACCGACATGCTCAAGTGTTTCATGTATGCCTGTCCCATAGGTTAGTGCCGCTGGGTTCACGACCAGCCATGTCGGCCCGGTTCTTCGTCATATGGATGCTAGCGACACTATCATATACGTGAGCCAAAAGACGCAAACGGTCCCGCCATGGTAAGGCGACACCCGTGGGAATACCGCAATGTGAGGCCGCAAAGTGATATGATGTGTTACATGCTAGATCGGTGTGACTTAGGATCGGGTCCCGATAGCTGCTGGTATCGAGCCTGATCGCTCAGAGGATTACCAAGCCAAACTGGTCGGGTTGTGTCTAGAAATGCTTTAGTTATGTAAGGGAATTGATTGTGGAAGGGAACGAAGGCTCTTTTACTCCTTATACCTCATGACCTTCCGATCCGAGTCATCCTCTTCTTCTACGGGTTTAAGAACTAGGCTTTCATCTATCTATTAGGATGACGTGTTACTAATCCATAGACCTTTAAGATTGTTGGTTTTAATCCCCGCCAGTTCCTACTATTTCTCATGATAACTATTGATCCCGTAATCTTGTTATGATGTTGTTGAGTGGTTATGCCACCATTTTCTGCAGGATGTCTCAAATCATTTTTGAGCATTTACACTGCTATGCTGTCCGAGTCATCCTGTGTCCCTAAATAGTCCTGATGCAGCTTGCAAATTCCTTTCTTCCGTTCCGATGTCCTTTTGGTCAGAATAAGCACACTAATCGGTTAGTTGAGGTAATTTATTGCCTTGACATATATGTTGGAACTATTATTATGACCTTAGGTGTTTAGGAAGTCACCTAGTAATGTAGTAATGCTTTTGTATCCCCAGTGCGATGATTCTGGCCATCACTTTCGAGAGCATCCCGTGATGCCATTTAGTAGTAGGTATTCTACTCCTGGGTTCTGAACCCGAGATTCATCCTACTTACCTCATGTGGTTAGTATTTGCTAGTTCCTTAGGATATTAGTAACCTTGCGATAGTCCTCAAGGTCCGTGGTATTTCCTTCTTCCAAATACTACGAACCGAAACATCACGATAAGAGTGCTCTTGAGGAGTTCTCCATTCATAATTGTGAATCTGCCAATTCTACCTTTCTGCATGGGTTATCCGGAAGAAATGTTGAACTTGCTCGACATACTAATCTGTGCATCCACAACTCAGAAAATTATATGTTCCTTTGAGTTGTTCTCTTAGATGCCTTCTCGACCTTCATCTATCAATTGATAGCCAAGGGTATGTGTGCATTTGTGTTCATCGATGCATTTTATCCTTGTGGTCCGTCAAGCCATTCTATTCCGAATGACTAGGAGAAACAAACCCAAAGATCTCATCCATTTCTAGGATTGGGTCAAAGTAGTTGTATCCCGCAGATCAAAACGCCAATTCAGCTTTTTGTTCTGTTTCTACCTCGAGTGTTACCATCTTTATGTCAAGAGTGTCATGGGAATTGCACAACCTCCTAGGAATTCTTGATGCAAGAATACTCGCTTATCATTATTCATTCCTCGGTTCCGTTGTTGTAACCGGAATGCCGCAAGTGAATTGTGATGTGTGAAATCAATACCCCGAGCAACTCGTTGCTTGGCAGCAAATGGACAATATTCTCATTCTCAGCATGTTGGTTATTAAACCATCATCCTGAGGTTGATCGTGCTACTTAGTCCTTATTTCTGGTGCACACTTCGATTGATGAGTTAGGATTGTGTCAAGTCCTCACCCATTTGATCATATCGTCTTGCCCTGAAAAGCAAGATTGTTCTCGAGCTTAGTAACATACCGTGGTTCGTGACTTTCCAAATATCTTCTTGGAAGTGTTGCCGGTGGTTTCGACCGTTATGTTGAGCTCGTGATCGTTGGTTCCCTATGGACCACCCTTTCTCCAAGAATCTGTGTTGGATATTCCCGAGCTAGTTGGTTAAGCTAGACAATAACTTGGAGAGTTGGAAGATAAAAGCTTGCCTAACTTAGTTCGCTCCAAAGGGATATCCTTGTGTAGCGGTGTTGAGAAGGATAATATCTTCATCGATTGGTCCCTCGTGATCGCTTGTTGGACCTATTGTTCTACCAATTCTTTGACTTGAGTATGGGCCATTGTCAAGTCAAATCGTAACTAACGATATTCGTAATGTTGTCTTACCGTGGTTGATCCCTCGAGCATACACCATTACATCTTTGGTCCACCAATGCTAACACCGTGTTCACATGATGGTGGAAGTCCAAAGGATATGGAAATTCATGAGCTATTGTTGAGCCCATCGCAGTAATTTGTCTCCCCATGAGTCATGTGGAACACCAACGTAGTATTGGAAACTTGTGTAAGCAATTCTTCGTGTTTCGCTCATGAAGCATATGTTTGGATGAGTAGTGATTCCTCTAATTCATGTGCATCTGATGTAAGTTGCCGCCATGAATTTGAGAAAGGTTTGTTTTGTTTCTTTGAATCGCCCCAAGTCACCATGCACGTATGAAGTATTCTATGGTCCGATAGATCGATCATCTTCATCCCATATGGATTCCATAGCACACCAAGCCACTAACTGATTTGTACAAGGAGAAGAAGTTTCATCATAAGAGCTAATCATATGACTTATGTTAAACTCCGATATCCTCGATGATGGTTCCCAACCTGAACTCGGTAGTGTTCTATTATAAGACTACCATGTGGTCATGCTTGTCTGGGACAACATGTTCACATGTTTGTAGCAAAACCAGCTCACGTTTTGGAGCTTGCTATCGTAGTTCATATCCCGAGAATCTCGCAACGCCATCTCGTCAATTGTGTTGCAACCTTCCTATCGCATACATGATAAGTCTGAAATATCCTAACACCAACCAGATCTCAATCTCGTGCAGATATGATGGTTGGAACATTCAAATGCTTGCATTTCGCTCTCAGCTTATACCGCCCTTTGTGCTATCTCGCCATAGACTGCCTTCTTAGCAATTTTGTCCAGGTTTATCTTCAAAAGTGGACTTACCATGGGTCCCCACCACCGGCGATAAGCAAAATCATCCGCTATGCTTGTCTTCAACAAGGTAGTCCACATCATCCATTCTAGACCGGTATACCATTCCTTTGCACTCCACCAAACGATCGCTATGAATTGCCTTAGGCTGGTATAAAGAGTTTCAATGTTCTCTATATCAAAAGTAATTCTTTTTGCCACTTAAGGAATAGTTCCTCGCGCACTTTCTCGAGGTGTCCCTGCTACGGATCATGGTAAATATTTCCTCGCCACCTTGACACCATCCACCATCTCCCTAGGCGTGGAATTGTTGCCACCAATCAAACCCCGTTGTTGTTCTTCCATCCCTCTCGATGCATTTGGGGTCTCAACTCGAGATGTGTCACCATCTCAGTCCGTAATGTCGATCATGTGTGCTTAATCTTCGTGAAGATCGAATCATGTAGGGTTTCCCCTTCTTTCTGTTGTCGAGTCGGGTGAAGATCTCGAAGACGTCAAGATCAAGAAGATGGAGTGAACCAACATCTTCGAGGAAGGCAAATGGATCATGGGAATTGTAATAGTTTGTGACCTCCTTTCCTCTTACTCACGCCTTGAATCTCGCCAGATTCTTGTTTAGTGGGGTGAGTTGTCACAGCCCTAGAATTGCTTGACATTAGTTGCATTAGGGCATTCATGTCATCATGTTAATTTCCATGAAAATCGAAATGGGGATTGTTGAAACCCTAGCACCAATTGAATTCTAATAGGTTCAAATAAAATCATTTTCAATAATTCCAAAATGCCCCGTGAAAATGTTCATGATAAAGGATAAAGGTGAAAGCCCTTCCAAAAATGATGAACATATCCTATAGGTCATTCCCGGATTTTGAATTAAATCTACCCTATTTGAATTTGGGCATTTGAACACTATAAATAATTTAAATGCTCAAATAATGTTGAAGTATTTAGGCCATAGAAATAATTCATAAAGTGCCTGTGAATATTTTCAGGATTTATAAAATTGATTTGGGTTTTAAACTGGATCAAAAACAAACTGCATAATAGGAAAAATGTAAAACAATTAATAAAGAGAGGAAGAGGAGGCCCAGCCACTTACCCGACCTACCCGGCACCCACCGCCCAACCTCTTTCTCCCTCCCCACGCTGCCCACTCCAGCCGCCCAGCCAAAGAGCCCCCCTCCCTCGTCGCCTTCCTCACCAAGCAGGCAAGGCTGGCCGACAAGCTGGCACCGCCACGCCACCTCCACCTCCGCCGCTTCACCCGACGCTACTGGACGAGTCCCCTGGGCGCCCACGCGACCTCGCCCTCTCACTTCTCCCTCGAACGCCTCCCTCTCCTCTCGCCCTCCTCCTCGCCTCGACCGAGCGGCCGCCGCCACTGCCGCTGTCACGCGCCACCGCCACTCCCTCTCCTCTCCAACACGCCCCAAGCTCCGCAAGCCGCCTGCCCCTCCCCGCCACACTCAACCGAGAGGCCCCGAGGCGCCGCCTCACGCTTTTTCCTCTCGACTCACGATCGCCCGATTCGCTGCCGCCGAGGCCCCGAGCCCCCGAGCTACCTCGCCTCCCCCGTGAGCGCCATGGATGATTCCCTCTTCTCCCTCTCCGCCCTCTAGGCCATAGCTGACGGACACCGAGCCCGCCGCCTAAGCTCGACGCCGCCGCGCGATTCCGCCGCCCACACCTCCCGCTGGTCCCCTAGATGCGCGATCAAGGGCTTCTCGGTGCCTCCGCCGCACTTTTAGCCACCGGAGGAGCAACCTCCAAGCGCCTCGCTGCTCGACGTCAGCCGGCGCTAAGTCACGGTGGCGATGACCTTTGACCGGGGTTTGACCACCCCTGGTCATCGACATGCGGCCCCGCCCGCTTAACTACCCCTGACCCGCCACACATGGGCCCCACGCCTTAATTAGTCATTGTTTAATTTCTGCTAAGATTAGTACTAACTGGTGGACCCCACGGTCAAGATTGACCGATAAGTCGCGCTGACCGTCCCACCGCCATCCACCAACCCAGCCGAAGTCATCGACGCAGGCCCCCACACGCCAGTTTGACCTGGGCGCCTTGCTTGATCACCGACGCCACATCGACGTCAGTCGACGCTGTAATCCCTTTATGGAATTAATTTAAATCAAGAAATTCGTAAAATATCCTAAACTTCTAAAAATCATATAAATTCAACCGTAACTCGATGGAAATAATTTATATATGAAAAATGATCAGAAAATATGAAGAATCTGTTTATGCCATGATCATGCATGTTTGAACAAGTTAACATCACTGAATAGGATGAATCATGATTAGGTAACTTAGAAATAGCTTTTGAGTTGGAATTCAACTTTGTTTGAAATCCACTTCAACTAACTTGGATTATTATTGCATTAGGTAAATTCAGTACCTTAACATGATCATGCATCATATATGTGCATTGCATTGATTGTGTTCTTCTTGTTTGCCGGTAATTGTCCCTCCCGTAGACGTATGTACCGACGATGATTATTCGATGACACCGATGAAGAACTATTATCTTCGGTGCCTGCAAGCAAAACCCCTTGTTCATTCCGATATAATCCCACTCTCTCGCTCCTGCTCTATTTTATTGCATTAGGACAACAACGATTCAATCATATTTTGCCGCGTAGCTGAACCCTTGATCCTTTGCATGACCTGTCATTCCACAAGAATTAGATGAAACCCACTAGCATGAGTAGGAGTTGTTTGAGCCCATGTTGTGCCTACTCATTTATGCTTGTTTGTCATGCCTGCTACGCTTAGAGTTGGGTCGGTCTGATTCATCGGGAATGAATTGGAAAGTGGTGAACATGTCCTATCTGTGTGAGCTAAGTATGTGAACACGATTTGGTAAAGGTAGGTGAGAGGCCATGTAGGAGTACATGGTGGGTTGTCTCATTTCAGCCGCCCTCGTGAACTGAGTTCTGTGTTTGTGATCCATGAACAAGCATTACCACACATTGGGTTCCAGAACTCAACCTCTCGACTTATTAATCAACTTGATCTCCTGCCCGTGAGTTGCAACTAGTTTCGTGTTTGTAGGTAGTGTTAGTAGTCTACCAAGTGGCACCCGAGACAGTGGGCTTGGGACAGATTAGGCACAAGGGCACGTGTACCAAGTGGCACCCGCTGGTGGGCTTGGGAACCCCGCTCACATCGCTTGGGGCCGTGGAGCTTACACTCGCCGGATCTCCTGCGGATGGAACCCTAATAGGCGATAAACCCGGACGAGACTTGTGTGGTTAGTCGTCGTGTCGACCTCGCCCGCTTCCGCTTGAAGGTTGCCGAGGTACATGACGGTACAGTATGATAAGTGGCTAGAGCGCAGGTGAAGAAGTACACCGCAGGGTTATCATTATCTATTCAATAGCCGGATTCCTGATATGGAAACTTGGACCCTTGCATAGTTCATAGACAAGTGAAAGTGGATACCTAAAATACGCAAGATAAGCGTGAGTGCTATGGATGGCGCTCGAGGTAAACGGAGCGGTCCATAGTGGTGTATTGATATGGTGAATGTGGACTCGTAGCGCCACCTCAAAAGAGTTACTTGCAAAGAGTTCAGATAGCCACCGAGTCAAAGCTGGCTTGCTGCAGCCAAACTCCACCACCCCTTTTGATAATGATGCATATGTAGTTAGTTCTCGATAAGTCTTGCTGAGTACAATTGTACTCACGCTTGCTTATTTATGTTTTGCAGAGAGACGCCAGCCTCGCTTAGTAGTTCCGCTTGACTTCGACGCTTAGCTTGTTACCTCAGCTACGATCTTGTGCCTCGGCAGATCTCGGTAGATAGTCGCTTCCCAGCCTTTTTCATTTGTAGTTGTCTGCATCTGCACATGTTTAGCTTCCGCTTGTGCTTTGACTTGTATGTTTCGAAAAGTTGGGTCATGAGACCCATGTTTGTAATATCTCGCCTTCTGGAGCCTAATGAATAATATTTTGAGTCGAGAGTTATGTTGTGATGCCACGTCAGATTTACACATATTGAGCATATTGTGTGTATGTTTGAAATGCTTGGTATGTGGGATCCGACAAACTGGTTGTTTATCCTTGGCAGCCTCTCATATGGGGAAATGTAGTCTCGTGATTCCGAGCGATAGTAGTCCGCACAGCCCGGTTCACCGGAGTCCTCGCTAGCCCAAAGACTACCGCTTGGACACTTGACTGGCCGGCATGTGATTCATTTCGCCTTATGTCTGTTCTTCGGGAAATGTCACGCTGATACTTTGAGTCCTCGCTTAGCCTGCTACAGCCCGGATACCGGAGTCCTCATAGCCCAAAGGCTACAGCCCAAGTTCATACGCTGATGACCGACATGCTCGGTGTTTCATGTATGCCCGTCCCCATAGGTTAGTGCCGCTTTGGGTTCACGATTAGCCATGTCGGCCCGGTTCTTCGTCATATGGATGCTAGCGACACTATCATATACGTGAGCCAAAAGACGCAAACGGTCCCGGCCATGGTAAGGCGACACTGTGGGAATACCGCGCGTGAGGCCGCAAAGTGATATGATGTGTTACATGCTAGATCGGTGTGACTTAGGATCGGGTCCCGACATTAATTAATTTGTTTTATTTAATTTTCATTTTCGTTTATTTTTTAAACCATTCGTGGGGTGGGCCCTCATGTCATCGGCCCTGTGGGGCCAAACGGCGCGGCGGGCGGCGGGTGGCTCGCTCGGGCGCGACCTGTGGGGACGCTGGCGGGCCCTGCCGATCTCTGCCGCCGCTGCGGGCGGAGGGGGCCTGACGAGGAGCCGGCGAGGCGGTTCCCGTGGGCTTCGCGCCGCGGGCTAGATGGGTCCGGCACGGAGGCGGCGGAAGTAGGCGAGGGGATGCGGGCGGACGCTGGCGTGAGCGCCGGGCGCGCCGCCGCTGGGGAGCGACGGGAGGTCCGGGGGAAGGGCGCTGCTGCCGGGAAAGAGAGGGGGGAAGGCACGGCGTGGCTGTGGGCGGCGAGCACGCCGAGGGGAAGAGCGCCGCCAAGCGAGGGGGGAAGGAGAGGGAGGCGGAACGGCCGAGCGCGACGGGCCCGGGCGACGGCTGCTCGAGAGGGGGAGAGGGAACGACGGGAGAGGCGGCTCACTGGGGGGCTGGGGGTCTAGGGCGGCAGGCGGGTGGAGTTCGTGGCGACCAAGCAGGAGGGAGTCGGGAGGCGGTCGCCAAGGCCGTGAGGGATCCGTGAGGCGGGGAGGTTGGGATGACCTCATGGGCGGGGGTGCTCTGCAAGGTGGGGCGGATGATGACGGGGGTCCGGACGGCGGCGGGGCAGGGGTGCGGAGGCGACCGTGTCGGGCGGGGTCGCGGGCGGCGAGGGCGCGGGAGGGCTCTGCCCCGATCTCGATCGGGCGGGGAAGAGAGAAAGTGGATCGGGGAGGGGGGGCGAGTGAGGGAACTAGGGTTCCCACCGCCGGGAGGGGGGATAAGTGGGGGGCGCCTGGGCCTGGCTGGTGGAGGCCGGGCTGTGTGAGGGGGCCAGGGGAGGGCTGGCCCATTGGGCCAGTGGGGATTCCTTCCCCACTCCTTTTGTTTTTATTATTATTATTTTTCTTTTCTTATTTTCTTCTTTTCTGTTTTAGCTTATTTAAATGTCAAAGCATTTTACAAAATTTGTGCACCCCACCATAATTAGGTTTGTTATTTTAGACAACCCCTAACATTTTAGTTTTAGTTTTTGAAACTTTTTATCGCTTGCTTTTGTTTTGAATTTGTTTTAGACCGGTTCAATCAACGTGAGTTTAGTCACAAGAATCGAGGTGATCACCTGCTTAATCATCCGGTGTTACAAATCTCCTCCACTACAAGAAATCTCGCCCCGAGATTTAGGAGGTAGAAGGAAAGAGTGCGGATATTCATCTCAAGACGATCCTCGCTCCTGTGTGGCTTCGCTTCAGAGTGATTCACCATCGGACTTTGAGGAACTTGATCGCTTTCCGTCGTAGCGGCGCTCAGCTTGGTCGAGAATGCGGACCGGATGTTCTTTATAGGAGAGGTCCTGTTGCACCGAGCACTTCATGGTCCATCGCCGGATTGGGTCCTTGAAGCAGCGCCGGAGTTGGGACACGTGGAACACATCGTGAACTCCGAGAAAGGTTCGACGGAAGCTCCAGCTGATATGCCACTTTTCCACGCTTTTCCAGATAGTGAATGGGCCAATATAGCAGGAGCTAGCTTGCCCTTGATCCCGGCTGTGAGCACCTTCATTGGTGTAACGCCAAGATAGGCCTTTTTCGCCAAAGTTGATAGACCATGTCTTGTGATGACGGTCATAATTACTTTTTGACGAGACCGAGCAGCCTTGAGATTCTCGCGAATAATGCGGACTTGTTCTTCGCATGTTGATAATATCCGGACCAAGAGTGGACGCCCCAGTTTCTCACCAGTTCAAGGGGTTCGCACTTTCGTCCCATATAACATCAAGGGGGCCATCTTCGACTAGCTTGATAGCTATTATTATAAGAGAACTCAGCATACGGAGAGATTCCTCCCATTTCTGTCAAGGAATGACACAAGCTCGGCATGTCTTCGAGAATTTGGTTAACACGCTCAACTTGCCCTTGAGATCATGGATGAAACGCAGATCGAAAGATAAATGAGTACCCATAGCTCCTTGAAAACTTGCCCGTAATCTTGAAGTGAATAAGCTGCCACAACCGAACTCGATAATCGGAATACCGTAGTGAAACACCTCGACATATAGAGAGTTGCAAGCTGGCTAGCAAAGGATCGCTTTTCGACCGCCGTAAAATGTGCAACTTTAGAAAGCCGGTCAATGACGACAAGAATTGCATCATTACCTTCTCGCGATTTGGGAAATCCAAAGGACGAAGTCCATTTCAACATGGTCCCATTTCCATTCGGGAATAGAGATAGGTTGCAGAGTTCCAGAGGCCTTTGATGTTCTCGCTTGATACGACGGCAAACGCCACACTCAAAGAACATAGCTAGCAATGTCCTCGCTTCATATTAGACCACCGTAATCTCTCGATTTAATGTCTTGATACATCTTTGTACTTCTGTGGTGGATACATAGAGGCGATCATGAGCTTCTTTCATAACCTTCCGAGTCATATTCAGGTTTTCCTTCTTACACGGCACCACTAGGCGGCCTTTGAAGTACAAGGCGCCATCATCCGCAATAGTGAAGGATGAGGGATTTCTTTTTTGATGTCTTGCTTAATCTTGTAGACTTCAGAGTCAAATCCCTGCATTGTCTTTTATGGTGCCCACGAGATCGGAGTTCAACAGCCGTGGTATAGAGGGAACCTCGGGGAACAACACGGAGATTCATCTTATGAACTCCGGAGGAGGGGAGCGAAAAATCCGAGGAACAATATGAAGGTTCACCCTTCAATTCTTCAACAAGTGGGGCTGAACTTGTGAACTCAAGGTGGTTGCAAGAAGACTTATGCTCAAGGCATCAGCCATTACATTAGCCTTGCTCGCGATAGGAAATACCCAAATCAAAGTTCGCCACGGTCTCCATCCATCTCTCCGACGGAGGTTCAGGTCCGGCTGAGTAAATGACATCAGACTTTGGTGGTCGTTGAAGATCTCGCAACGACACGAGAAGGTATTGTCGCCATCGCTCAAAGGCATAAATGACAGCAGAAGTTCGAGGTCGTGAACTCGATAGTTCTTCGTGAGGGCGAACTGCCGAGAGGCATAAGCAACCACTTTGCGCCTTTGCATTAGGACACCGCCTAAACCTTGACGAGAAGCGCCGCAGTAAATGACGAAGTCCTTCTTAGTATCGAGGAGCTAGCATCGGGCAGAAGTCAACTTGTCTTTGAGTGCCCGGAAACTTTCCCGACACTTATCTCGTCCATTGAATTTGACGCCTTATGCAACAAGTTAGTCGAGGCTCGGCAATCTTGGAGAAGTTCTCGATGAATCGACGCAATAGTCAAGTAGACCGAGAAAACTTCGACTTGCTTAACGCTCTTCGGAGGAGTCCAATCGAGAATAGCCTGAACTCTTTTCAGGTTGACGGCAATACCATCCTTAGAGATGACATGCCCAAGATAGGTTACTTCGAAGCCAGAATTCACACTTGGAGAACTTGGCATATAGTCGATGCTCTCGTAGCTTTTCCAAAGACAAGACTAAGATGTTCAGATGCTCTTCTTCATTCTTGGAAAAGATCAGGATATCATCTAGATAAACCACTACTAACTTGTCGAGGTAATCCATGAATATATAGTTCATCAAAGCAGAGAAGGTGGTGGAGCATTGGTTGCCGAAAGACATGACGGTGTACTCATAAGAACCATAACGAGTCACGAATGCGGTCTTGGGGATATCCTCCTCACTTAACACGGATCTGGTGGTAACCCAACCTCAAGTCGAAGTTTCGAGAACACCGACGAACCAACCAGCTTGATCATAAAGATCATTGATCCGAGGAAGAGGATACTTATTCTGAATGGTAGCTTGATTTATAGGACGGTAGTCTTGGACCAATCGGTTTGTCCCATCCTTCTTCTTGACAAGAGAGAAGGTGCTCCCCAAGGAGAGCAACTTGGGCTAATGAAACCGCTGAAGAGATTTGTCGATTTCTCCTTGAGCTCAAGCAGTTCGCGCGCGGCATCTTGTATGGTCGCTTGGCTATAGGAGTGGTGCTCGTTTCAAGTCGATGACGAATTCGACAGCCTCTAGCAGTGGGGAATCCTCGAAGTTCTTCAGAAAGACGCCTTGGAAATCGCAAACGATAGGAATGTTTTCAATTCCTCGAGGGTGCGCGCTCAATGCATTCAATGCATAGAGCCTTGCCTCGCATTTTGCACCGTATGAGCTTGGTAAGTGACTATTTCATATGAAGGGTGTAGCAGATGGACGGTCTTAGTGGCGCAAACGATTGACGCCAGATGCGCTTTCAACCAATTCATTCCTGTAATGAGGTCAATGCTACAAGACTTCAAAGACGATGGGAGAGACAAGGAATTCCAGCCTTCGATTTCAACGGGACGCTGCTGCAAAATCATGGAGGTTCGACATTGGCCCGCAGGGTGTGTACTATTAGTGAAGCATTCATGTCTTCACTTTTAATGCCATGCATGAATGCAAAATCTTCGACATGAATGAATGAGATGCCCCAGATCAAATAAAACACATGCGGTACCGAATTTACGAGAAGT